>JAJHZJ010000031.1:2287023-2469281 GCA_023548195.1 Bettongia penicillata ogilbyi | reverse complement strand
AAACACAATCATTAGGAAAATGGACAATACTGCTTTCATATCACATATATGTGGTAGGCATATAATATTTCAGACAGATCTCTGAAATTTAATAGCAAGGAATTTGTGTCAAATATTACTTTATTAAGAGAATATGCTATTATTGGACGTAGAATTACAATACATTCCTAAGGAAATATGGCTGATAATGACATGGGTGCCAACTGTTTGATTCCAGTACCATGGTGAAGGGCACTTTAAAAATAAGTGCCAGCAGTTCATTTTGGGGGGAACCTGGATTTCATGGACAGTTTATATGATAATTCAACTGTGTCTCCACACAGAGTAAAATGAGGAGCTTAGGAGTCTTGAAAGGGAGTCATTTTAAGGTCAGAAATAATTAAATAGGAGCTGAAAGAATGGAATGAAAAAAATGTGTGTTTCTTCTCCTCCTCTACCCAGCCCCCCACACCTAGGAATCAAAACAAATATCAGTGAAAATAAAAAGACCACACAGGCCATGGAGAGACCCGAACTCAATAGGCAGCGGATTTGCTTTTAAATCTCTATGTCTATTTCACACTATCCTCTAGAAGTCTATGACATTAATTACAAGGGGGGAGGGAAGGAGATAAGAGTTCAATTCATCTCATCCCATTGTTCCAGGCATTTTATAGACATCAATCATAAATTTTCAGAGGCCCACAGTGAAGATATTGCTTTTAAGGGTATAGCTTGGACTTTCAGTAAGGTTTTCTTATCCCGCATATGGTTCTGACAGATGTGATTTTAAATATGCCTTTGGGACCTAATAATGCTCTCGGGTGGCCTGCATACTAAATGCAAGGGATGATAATGCCAATGCATGCGGCGATCTCACTGAATAAAGCCAGCCCATCTGGAGAGTTGGAAGGGTCCTTGGAGACCACCATCTAGTCCAACCTTGTTGTTTCTCAGAGAAAAATACTGAGGCCCACAGTGGTGAAATAATTCAATCAGGCCTAACCACGCCAGGGCAGAGCTCTGAGTCCAAACCACATCTTCTAACACAAAGGCCGGTTCTCCATCCATTCTTTCCTTCCCCCTCTCCTCCTTGTTTCTGGTTGGTGTTTCTTTGCCTCTTGGTGCCCTCTCCACCCCAAGCATCTACTGCTTGCAATTATTTAATACCTAGCCCTGTGAACCCACCCCCCCAAGCCTCAGTGCCAGAAAAAAAAGGGATAGATTAAGTCTAAGGAAATGAAAAGACCAGTAGACAATGCTTGCCTGCTCCCAGGCCTATATTGTTTCCGTACAACTCCCAGCAGCCTTGCAAGAGAAACTCACTGGAGAGGACAGCCGAGAAAGAAGAATGCTAAATAATTCAAAGCCACTAACATCAAGTCTGATGTAGGTATAAAAATAGTTACAAAACACCACACTCCCCTTGTTTTCATTACAGTAACTCTGGCTCATTGGAAAAAACTGGGGAGGAGGGGAGGAACTGGGGTTGGAAGGGAAGGAGGGGGACCACAGCACGTTTCTATTTCTGCTTCTTTAATTAGTCATCTTTGCAAAAAAGTCAAGGCATTCACTTGTCACCTCTATATTTTGAATCAGTCTTCTGATTGGGCAACTTATTTTTAAAATTGATAATGCATTTAGGCTTGTTTTCTTGCTTAAACTAAGTGATAGCAGCATCTTAAAGAAATGTGGGGAATCTCCCCAGAAAGCTTAAGGCTACAGTTGGATATCTCCTTGACCCCCAGAGACCAAACTAGAAAGAACAAGTGGAAATTAAAAAGGACGACATGACTAATGTAAGGAAAAAACTTCCTGATAATCACAGCAATCCAGGATTATACTCTTGGGAGAGAGGGAGGTCCCCATCATTGAAGATCTTTAAAGAGAGATGGGTTTGGAGAAGGTTCCTAGTCAAGAATGAATTAGAGTGACCTGTGACCCCCCTTCCATCTCTGAGATTCTATAAACCTATCATATCTACTCAGGGGTGGACCCAAAACTCTATATCAAAAGCACAGCTGAGAATGAGGGCTTAAACAGTGCCCTGACCAGGCATCTGGCCAAGGGAATACCACTGTACTGGCAATTCACCAGGGAGACTTATGCAACCATACCCTGGCCTTCCAAATCATAAAATCTCAGCATTACAAGTGAACTTAGAAGTCAGTTACTCCAATATTCCACCCCTCCCATGGGAATCTTCCCCCTATTATATTAAACAGTCAAGGTCATATACAGCCTTGATTTGAACTTCAAGATAGCAGAACTAAGGCAAGGTGATTGGGGCTTTGCTCCAGGATGCTTGAATTTAGAGAGCATCACATTTAGGTGCTGCTTGCCTTGGTTTGATATTCTTCAATAACATGCAAACTACAGAGCTTGGTACCTAGTTAGTGGGAATAAATAAAATAGGAAACTACTGGATGATAGCTTAGGTTGGGCTACTGCCCTGCTCTCTCCTGCTCCTATCTTTGAGTTCTTTGCCTCCTCACAAGAAGACAGGATCTCCTGCCCCTCTCAGTTGATGGTATAATTAATACCACTTGCCAGGAGAGCCACGAGGTACAGTTTTGTATGGCAAGATAACAACAGCGGCAGCAGTGATAATTGTAATATAGCTCAAATAGTTATGCTGCTTTACCAACTACAAAACACTGTTTTTTTACAATAATGCTCTAAAACAGGTGGTGTTAAATAAAGATAAAGAAGAAAATGCAAAGAAAAGAATGCTCAGAAAAATGAACAGACTAGTCATTGGCACCTAGGTTATATGGCTGGAATGAGAGCGGAACCCACATCATCTGCCTCCCGATGCAATGTTCTTTCTGACACACCGCTGCCTCTCAAAATAGGAGCAATCCAGCTAGAGGGAAATGTTGTGATGGGACATGCAATTCTGACATTGCTTTTTTCAAGCACAGTGTTATCTTTTTTCTGGCTGAGTTAAATTAAACCAATGTGAGGAATCTTCACATGGAAATCCTGGAGCAAAGCCATTTGAAATCTGTTCCTTTATCAGCACCCAAAGCATGTTCTGGATCAGGTCCCCCAGTGTTCCATGGGAGCTGGGTCTTCCCCTAGCCCCCACCCGCAGTGTATACCCTGGAAGAGCAGTGCTCACTTCAGAAAGGTTCTCATGAAATATTCAAATGAACACTGTCTCAGCTAAGCTATTTGTGAGCCCTAAGTTAGTGCATTTGGATTTGCGTAGAGGGGTGCTGCACACAGACCAATATAAGGCTTCAGCTTAATAACACAGAGAGAGCCCATGCAGCCCAGGCAGATTCAGCTTGCAGTGGAGCGGAATCAGACAGGGAGAGATTAAATGTGGGAATAATAGTGATGAAATGAACTGAGCCCTATTCCTTCCTTACCCCCTCCCTTCCTTGGAAAGACTTCCGTATGAAATGGAAGTTTGGGAGTAGGTATAGAGACAGACTCTCTGATACACTACACATATATCTATTACTGCCCATACCAGACTGTAAACTCCTTGTGGACAGAGGAGAGTTTCCTTCATCTTCTTATCTTTGCCAGTGCTGAACAGCACACAGTTTTATTTTATTTTATCCATTCCTTCCCTCTTTTATTTATTTGTTGCTATTAACAAAAATGTTTTCTCTCCCTCTTATCTTCTCCCACTGAAGAAAAATAAAACAAAATCCCACATTTTGTTTGGCCTAGATCATATGTTTAGTGTAGAAGGGGCCTTAGAGGTTAACTAGTATATCTTCCTCATTTCATAGAAAGAACTGAAGCCCAGAGAAACTAAACAAGGTAATAAATGATGAATGGAAAATCAGAGATTGAACCCAGGTCTTCTGTCTCCACATCTAGAATTTTTTTCTTCCCACTGTCCCCCTATTTGAAATGATTTCTCATCTGGTGTAGATCTTGTTCATGTTTCCCTGTACTTAACCTCTCTGTCTCATTTTTCCCATCTTACATAAGAAAACTAATAATAAAGATTATTATTCACATTCTAGGCAATGTAGCAAAAAAAGAAAACAAATATAAACCCTTTTCTAATCATGAGAACGATTCAAAAGCAGAATGTTCCTTCTAGCTGCTTCCATGGAGGGTGGGGCTGCCTCTCCCTGGAGGTCTTTAAGCAGGGACTGGAGAGGACTGTCAGCCATTCCATAACAGGGATGCATTCTTTGGATTGAAGTCGAACTCACTGGCCGTTGACATTCCTTCCAACTCCGAAACTTTGTGATTCTGGTATTTGCACAGCCCTTTATAGTTTGTGTGGGCAGCAAGGTGGAGCAGTGGATAGAGCACAGGGCCTGGATCAAGAAGACTCATCTTCCTGAGTTCAAATCTGGCTTCAGACACTCAGCTGGGGGGGGGCAAGTCAGTTAACTCTAACTCAGTTTCCTCATCTGTAAAATGAACTGGAGAAGAAAATGGCAAACCATTCCATTTTTGATCTCTGCACAAAAAACCCAAATAAGGTCATGAAGAGTCTGGAAAAACAACTGGATTCAGTTTGTATAGTACTTCACAGTGACTCTAGGATATGAAGAGTGCCTGAATTAGCCCTACCTTGAAGATGATAAAACTGAGGCTCAGAGAAATGGATTGCCTATGGTTATAAAGTTGGTACTAGCAGCCTTTCTCTTATCCTTTTGGGGAATATACATGTATCATTCAGGCTAAATCTATTGGTGTTTTCTCATTCTCATTATGTGACAGTCCAATATCTTTTTTAGTGATATATGTCCTTCATAATGTCTTTTATTTTTAAAATAAATTATTTAAGGAATATTTCCACTGAGGTCCACTTCTGATGCCTCATTATTGCACAGCAATGAGCCTAGACCAGGTTATGCTGGCAGACATAACAAAAACTACTAAATGAGAAATTACTAAATGCAAAGTCCTGTTTTGATAACATTATTCTAGACTTATTAAAAGACAGATGTGGAAAGAACTTTAGAGAGTTCCTTCCTAGCTTTCCCTCTGATAGAGAAACTGAGGTCAAGAAGGAAATATTTACCCAGGCAAGTGATTTGTGCCAAAATCTAGTCAAGCGAATGTAATATAAATCAACTGCCCAGTGTATGAAGAATGTCTGAGGAGTACACTATCATTAAGTGATATGGCTCTCATGGCATTCTTGAGAATTGAGAGGGAATGAGGAAACTCCCGTTCCACAAACACTTCTCCATTCAGAAATCCAATAAGGGGATGATAGTGTTGAGCAAAAGCACTGAATTAGGAACTGGGAGACCTGTCTTCTGATCCCAACTCTGCCAATAACTTACCATGTGTCTCTAAGTCAATAACCTCTTGGGGTTGTGGGGGGAAGGGGTGATGCTTCTTTGTAAAATAAAGGTCCTTTCAAACTCTAACATTCTAAGTTCTAAGACCTCTTCCATCTTTGAGAGTCAACCTTCTTTTTTCTAATGCTCTCCTGCACCCCTTCTAACTCTGGTGTTCTAACCTTCTATTCACTAAGCTCTAATGATGTGTCCAAACTCTAACATTTCAATATTCTAAAGTCCACCTGTCATTTCTATGTTTCACTGTCTCAGTTTATAGAGGAACCAGTGATCTACAGACAGTGGTCTTTGAGGCAATAAGGATTTCTTCTACCTTTGTTATCACCTCTCACTCTTTTCTTGGGTTTGATGTCTTGAGACACACAACTGCACAAGAGGATTTGTTTCTGTCACAGTGGGGAAGAAGAAAGAGAGGACACACACACTCACACACACAGACACACACACTCATATAAAATCAAGGGAGATGACAACCACAAAAGTAACCATAACAACGTTACTTGAACAATTCCTGGGAACACAGTGCATGATATGCAAACATATGCAAAGAGCATGTGGTACCGTGGAAAGAATACTAGATTTGGAGGCAGCCAACATGCAACTAAACCCTAGTTTTTACCATTTACTGGCTGTAGGACCATGTCTGGGTTCCCTTACATCTCTCAACTACAAGTCTACTCATGTCTCATTGTAAGAAGTGATGTGGCCTGAATGAATGAAAATGGAGGAACAACCTCCCCACACATTAAGCATTTATTCTTTTCCAGGCTCAATGCTACTAGAATAAATGTAGGATGTGGAGTCGTACAAGATGGGATTGTGAGTCTGACCTCCACTACTTAATGGGTTTTGTGAGCCTGTATTTAACCTCTCTGTCTCATTTTTCTCAGGTGTAAAACAGGGCTAATAATACCTATGGCACATACCACCCAGGGTCATCCAATGAAATAACACATGTGAAGCACTTTATAAATTGCCATCAAGCATTTATTAAGCATTTACTTTGTATACCAGACTCTGAGTTAAGAGTGGAGGGTAGAGAGAGAGATGAAACACAGTCCTTGCTCTCCAGCTCACAACTGAATGGGAAAGACAATATGCAGACAAATATACAAAGAGGGCACCTAGGTGGTGCAGTGGATAGAGCCCTGGGACCGAAGTAAAGAAGACTCATCTTCCAGAGTTCAAATCTAGCCTCAGGCATTTTTAGCTATGTGACCCTGGGCAAGTCACTTAACCCTGTTGGCCTTGGTTTCTTCATTTGTAAAATGAGGTGGAGAAGGAAAGGGCAAACCACTGCAGTATCTTTGCCAAGAAAACCCCAAGAGGGGTCATGAAGAGTGAGACGCAACTGAAAACAACGTACAAGATAACAAAGAGTTGGACATGACTGAAAAATGAGCAAGCAATAATTAAAAGTATTATTATTTCCATTATATTAGATGAAGAGGTCCAGGTTCAGAATGCTGTGTGACTTTCCCATGGTCATATAGTTTATCAGTGTCAGAAGCAGATTTGGAACCAAGGTCTCTCCTTCTTCCAAAACAAATTTTCTTTTTGTTATATCTCTGCTTCTGGAAAGATCATTCAGGATGTCCACAGGTACAGTCTAATTTGCAAGAAAAGAAAGACTTTTAACAAGGTTTTGCCAAGCCAGGTGCCCAGATCTTTGATTCAAAATACATAAACCATACACTCTCTGAGTGGATAGGGACTTCAAAGTTCATCTAGTCCAGTTCCTTAGCTCTCTCACATTCCAGTAAGTAGTCACTGAGTTTCTATTTGAAACTAGTGTTGGGAAAATCAAACATCTTAGGAGAAAATCCATTCCCCTGCTGGGATAGCACAGCCTCATTGGAGCTTCTCTCCACAGGTCACAGCTTTACTTTATGGGACTAAGCAGGAAAAATCAAACTATTCTTTCATATGAAAATTCTTCAGTTATATGAAGAAAGTTCATGATACAGTGGACAACAGTTGGGGTTTGGAAGGCAAAGGACATAAGTTGGAAAATAGTTTCTTCCGCTTCCTGTTAGTATGACTCTGAGCAAGTCTCTTGACCTCCCCTCTGGCCTGCATTTTCTCCTGCTTTGGAATTAAGGAAGATTTTTAAAGCACCTTTCCATCTGACATACCACTGATCCTATGTCCTCCATTCCAATCCTCAGTTCTCCAGATTAAATATGCCAAGTTGCTTCAGCTGATCCCCATGTGATGTGGTTCTGAATGCTGTCACCATCCTGGTTACTCCTCCTATTGCTCCTTGTAATATCCTTCCTCAAAATTAACACCCAAACTGTTGGGTATTATATTCCAGATGTGTTCTGAGAGAAACATGACTTTTAAGGTGCTTAAAGTTCCAAACCTTTCCAAGAAAACTAAAGCTCAGAGGGCAAGGTGACTTGTCCAGAATCACATAGGAAAGAAGTACTTGATAGAATGAAAATTCAAATCTAGCGTCTCTCCTCATTGGGGCACACTGCCTCCCCAAAATGTGAAGATGAAGAGACTTCTCCTGAAAGTAATGGACTGTGGGTCTAAAAGATTGGCCTTAATTTAGCATCATTACAGGATTTTTATGGACTTCCATACACATAGACTAAAGTAGGGGCCCCAGTGTGAAAGCCAGATTCTGATCCTATCTTGCTAGCTCCAAGCCCTTCCCTCTTCTTTTCCCATTTCTTTGTGTCTGTTTGTTTTCTCAAATATAGGGTTAATGATACTTAGCTGCCATATGGAGGTGATGTGAGAATCGGCTAATTAATGTTTGTAAAAGGCTTTGATGCTGAAAAGCTTGCTGAATAATTGTACATTAATAAAATGTTAAAACAACTAAGGCTCTATCAGGCCAGCAAAGGTTTTGTTAAAAAGTGGTTTTCTCCATCCAACCTTGAACTGGAAACATTTCCTGTCACAGTAAACCCTCATTAATTTAGATCCACCTAATTCAGAATGTTTACTCATCTGACCTGGGCTGGGCTGGAGTTTACCTTCACTCTTGCTCTGGGGAAACTGTTTGCTAAGCAAATTAATAACATAAACAAGACAGGAGGGGACATGTTTAACCATCCTAAGAGAACAAATGGTTTGATAGCACTTATGCATATTAATTGTTTGTATGAAAAGGACACCACTAATTAAAAATGCATCTTGTCTCTCCAATCTTTAAAGTAGGTTCCCTCATTCATTCGATAAACATCTATTAAGTTGCTACTCTGTGGAATGCACTGGGCTGAAGCAGTTCTGAGATAAATAAAGCCTTGGAGAAGCTTACTGACTAGAAGGAAGGAGAGAACATCCCCAGAAATGGAATCACAGAAGCCAGGGACCTCAGAAAGCAGCTACAGAAAAGGAATCCTGGCTACTTCATCCCTAATGAGTGGCCCTCTGGCCTGTGTCTGGACACTTAAGGTTTCAGAGATGCACTGCTTTCCAAAGCAATCCACTCCACTTGGGGAAATCCTCATGCTATTATAAATAATAATAATAAGACATTCATCTAGAGTTTTAATGTTTCCCAAGCACTTTTCAAAATGTGCTCTCATTTGAACTTTACAACAGTCTTTGACAAAGGCGTTAACAGGTATTATTATCTTCATTTTAGAGATGAAGAAACAGAGAGAAGAAATCCATTTCCCAAGGTCACATAGCTTCTGGTAAATATGGGAGGGAGGATTCAAACCCAGCACTTACTGACTCCACGCTCTGTTGTCTAACCATTAGGCCATATTGCTTCCTTCTGCTTTCCTTAGTCTGTGAGCATCTTGAGAGTAAAGACTTTTTTTTTCTTTTTTGTCTTTGTGTGCCTGATATATAGGAGGAGCTTAATAAATGTTGCTTGATTTATTCTAGGTAAACTTCCATTCATTCTATCTAGTTCTGGGGCAAAGCAGAACAAGTCCAATCTATCTTCCATATAAATCTTTCAAATACTTGAAGACAGAGGTCATACCCCCCACGAAGGCCTTTTCTCTCTGGGTTAAACATCTCCAGTTCTTTAATTGATCTATGGGCTACCCTAGCTATTCCTCTCACAATGATTTATTAATGACCTTCTAGATGTTTCTGAAAGAACATTCTGTGTGTGCCTTGATTTCTTTTCTTGAGGGGAAGTGATAGAGAAAATGAAACACCTGTGGTAATAGACATAGAAGTCTGTGTGGACATGCCTGGTACACCTACACAGTTGATCCTTTCTAAAATGTGGTGCCCAAAGTTGGGCACCATAAATATTCAAGTAATAAACATACACAAGTAATATGAAATGCTATGGGATGAGTAGTCCAGTTGGGCCAAAGTATATTCGTGATCTCATTGATGTAGGTGTTATCTCCAATGACACATCTAGCAATTTACCCATCCCTGCCTATCCTGCATGACTCTTGGTCCTGTCCTCCCATAAATTTACCATAGGAGGCCCATCCAACAGAGCAGGATCTTCTTCAAATTCCTTTGACATCAGGAAGGAGGGACACATTTAGGACTAAACAAATACAGAACACTAGTTTTTGAAGAAACCTAGGAGAGACGATTTACCCAAAGGTCTGAGAGTCATTTTATGTTGTGTCCACAGTGGGAGTGATATAGTATGCTGAAGAGGAAAGAGAAGAGAGGTAAGGAAATGTCCATTTGAGGCCTAGCTATTCCTCATGAGCTCAATACCCCTAGAAGCCTTAATCTACACATCTGTAACATAGCATGAAGACTACTTTACTATTGACCTCAAAAGATAATCATGGAGAAAAGACTTGGTCAACTGTAAAGCAGCATACAAATGAGAATCATTATTCTTATGTAGAGCATAAGGGCCTTGGAACCCAGGAGGGAAAGTGTCAACAGCAAAGCCTAAGGTCAGGGGAATAAGATCCCAAATCAATCAAGCTTTCATTAAGTGCCTACTGTGTGCCAGGCACCATACTAAGTTCTAGGGTTAAAAACACCATAAATGAAACAATTTATACTGATAAGGGAAGCTTGAAGGGACTTAGATGTTGTCTAATCCACTCCCCTCACTATAAAAGAGCTAGTATTTAAATAGAGCTTTCAAATTCACGAAAAACTTCACATATTTTATTTCATTTGCTCCTCATAACAACCACGTAAGGTAGGTGCTATTATGATCCCCACTTTGCAAATGAAGACACAGAGACCCAGATAGGTTAAATGACTTGACCAAGGTCTCATGGGAAGTCAACCAGTGTCAGAATTAAGTCCTCTAATACCAAACAGTTGCATGATGTTTCCTTAGGAGGAGAGTTAGAAGACAGAAAAATGTACGCAAGATAGGTCACTAAACTCACCGTCTTGAGGGAGGTTAAACTCAGGAGTCAGGTGGGAGAACTTGCCAGAGAAAGAAACAGGGTTAGGGTCTAATACTTCAAGCTCAGGAGACAAAAAACAAAAGCCTGCGCTCAGGGATTCTGGGGGTCTGGCCAAAGCTCTGCAGGTAAAATCAAGAAAAGCCCCTAAGATTAGTTCAGCTGAGGCCAGTCTGAGGATGGTGAAATGCAGTACAGATCTGCCTTGTAAACTCCTAGTTATTGCCTAGGGTGTGACCCACAACACCTTTCCACTTTCTCACCCAGCACAGGGGAACATTAGCAGGTCAAAGGCAAACATTTTCCCTGGAAGGAGCAGTAGAACCCAGCAGTGGTGAGCTAAGGTGATGATTCAGAGCTGAGATTCACAGGAAGATGGACTGAGAAGTCCAAGCAAGGCCAGGATCTCACATTTCCCCCTAGCACCTCCCACTGATGAGAAAGGAAGCAGAGATACCCCACTAAAAAGTGTGGAGAAACTCATAGGAGGGGAGAAACTATTTTAGACATTAGGAAGAATGAATAAACTCACTTTGTAATCATTAACTCTCTGAAAACCAGAGGAACTCTCTCCTAAGAATTCAAAGAAAAATTGAATATAGAACTCTAGAGCTGGAAGACACCTTAAAAGAAAAACTGTTAGACCACAGAACACAAGAACATCAGGCTTGGAAAGGCCGAATGTAGGTACATGCTACAATCAGATCTTAGATTTAGCTCTGGAAAGGATCCTAGACATCTTCTAAAATTGGACCTCCTCATTTTACAGATGAGGAAACTAAGGCTCAGACAAGTTAACTGACTTACTCAAGGTCACACAGCAAGTGTCCGAGGCAGTATTGGAGCCCAGACTTCCTGCACTACAGGTCTAACTATTTACTACATTATGGTGCCTCATGTTTAAATAGGAAGGGGTCTTGCGACATACACTATTGGCATAGAGAATGTGTCATCTGGAAGTACCCTTAGAGACCACTAAGTCCAATCCCTCAATTTTACAGATGAGGAAATAAAGAGAGGAACCCAAGAGAAGTTGTATGCTGTGGGGGTGACAGTCAACCTTGAAGTCAGGAAGACCTGTATCCAGGTGCCCCTTCTTGTATATACTGACTGCTGGACTCTGGGCAAGTCACTCAACTTGTCGGTGTCCCAGGCAACTGTCTAAGACTGAGGAGCGGAGCCATAAGGCACAGGTCTCATTTTATATTTGAATCCTATAGCACGGTGCCTGGCACAGCTGAGCTGTCTGACACATGCTCAATGATTAACCGATTGATTTGTAGATGGACTTTCCCTCAGTAGTCATTCCCCATATTAATGAAACCACCAGTTTTTCTCACTTTCCCAACCCTCACCTCACAATAAAGATGCTTAAAAGGTTTCTTTGTTTCATTAAGGATTATTGGTGGATTTCATTAGTTAAACATAGCAGATACCCTTTCTCCTCTGGCAGTGGAGGGCACAATTCCCAATATGTCTTCTGCCCCATGAAGTCAAATACTAAATATAGGGGTGAAGGACACAATACTGTTGCCACTATCTCTCCTTTTCTTTCTCCTTTTTCTTCCTCCCTCCTTTCTTTTTTCTTTCTTCCTTTCACTCTCTTTTCTCCTTCCTTCCCCACTTTTTTTATCTCTCCATTTCCTCCCTTCTTTCCTTTCCCTCCCTTCTTCTATTTCTTTTTCTCTTCCTTCCTCCTTCCCTTCCTCTTTCTGTCCCTTCTTCCTTCCTTTCTTCCATTCTTTTTCTTTTCTTCCTTCCTTCTTTTTTCCTTCCCACTCATTCATCTCTCCATTTCTTCCCTTCCTCCTTTCCTTTCCCTCCCTCTCTCTTATTTCTCTCACTCTTTTCTTTATTTCTTTGTTTTCCTCCCTTATTTCCTTTTCTTCCCACCCTTTTATCTCCATTTCCCCCCTTCCTTTCTCTCTTTTTCTCTTTCACTTCTCTTTTTTTCTCTTCCTACCTTTCTCTCCATTTCTTTCTTTCTTTTTCTTTTTATCTTCCCTCCTTCCTTCCTTGGACCTTGGGTAGGTCACTTAAACTCTCTCAATCTCAGTGTTCTCATCTATAAAATGAGGGAGTTGTACTGAATAACCTCTAAGGTCCCTTCCAGCTATGTGCCTGCTATGTGCCAGGCACTGCAGCAGAACACACAAACAAAAATGAAATAATCTCTTACCTCAAAGAATTTCAAATCTGTCCAGAGAGACAACACGTACATGTGTAAGTCTATACAAAACAAATGTTTACAAGGTACTGTGGGTAGAGGAAAGCCTTAGCAGCTGAGGGGGCTCAGGCTCTATGCATTTGAGCTGAGCTTTGAAGGCAACTAGAGATGCTTCTCCAGGTGACACAGGGGACATTGGACTGGACCTGGCATCGAGGATGTGAGTTCGAGTCCAGTCTCAGACATTTAAGAGCTGTGTGTGACCCTGGGCAAGTTGCTATATGATTTGGTTTTGTCATCTTTATAAAACTGAGATAATAATCACACTTACCTCCTACAGTTATTTTGATGATAAAGCGATACAATATTTGTCAATCAAGAAATATTTATCTATTGTGTGCCATGCCGTGTGCTAAGTACAAGGCATACTCAAATAAATCAGGCAAAAATCCCTACTTTCAAGAAGCTCACAGTCTAATGGGAAAGGCAACATGCAAACACCTATTCCAAACAAGTTATAGACAAGATAAATTGGAGATTATCAACAGAGGGAAGAGCCCTAGAGTTAAAGGACATAGGAAAGGCTCTTTGGAAAAAGTGAGATTTGGATTAGAACTATGAAAGAAGCCAGGGCTTTGCAAACCTTAAAGCATTCTGTAAATGCTAGCTACTGTATGTTAATGAAATATTGCATATTATCAATAATAATTGAACAACTAGCATTTATACAGAGCTTTAAGGTTTGCAACATGCTTTGCATGTTAACTCTGTTCCTTACAATATCCTAAGGTGCTATAATTATTCCCATTTTACAGGTGAAGAAACTGAGGTGGAAAGCTGTTAAGTGGCTTGCTCAGGGGTCATACAGCTAAGCATCTGAAGCAGAATTCCAGCTTAGGTCTTCCTCTCTCGAGGTCCAACACTCTATCCAGGGGTGTGGAATCTAGGGAAATATATTTATATTTGCGTATAAATGTGTACCTGTTGCTTCTACCTGGTAGAGTTGAAACCCACTGGGGGCAAGTAGTACATTCCCTTATCCAGTACCTAGCACAGTAACTGACACACTTCAGGAGCTTAATAAATACTTGTTGAAATGAATGTCTACACTCTTGCCACTCCGAGAAACTTTAAACTCTTTCAGAGCAGAATCTGCAGTGATATTCATCTTTGTAGCCCATGATCCAACTCCAGGACCTTTCATACAGAAATGCTGTTTATAGCCATCTGTAGAATAAATGGAGTGAACAAATAAAAAAACCCCAAAACTTATCCACCCTAATAGACTATAGTTTCTCCCATTGGTTGAATTGATTTCTTTTTCTTACTTTTAAGTTTATCTGTATTTTTAATAAAAATATATTAAAACCTAGAAATAAAATTCTCACCAGGTCTTGGAAATCTGAAATTTAGAGCAGGAAGACAACTAGATAGAGAAAGAGAGAGATAGAGAGATAGGGAGATAGAGTAATTAGATGGAGAGTTTAGATATAGGTAGATAGATAAGAGAGAGAGATAAAGAGATAGATTAGATAGACTAGAGACATAGATGAGAGAGAGAGAGAGAGAGAGAGAGAAAGAGAGAGAAACAAAAGAGAGAGAGAGAGAGAGAGAGAGAGAGAGAGAGAGAGAGAGAGAGAGAGAGAGAGAGAGATCCAAAGAGAGTTCTACCTCTGGCTCAGTTAGGCCATGGCATGATGGGTCAAAGAGTCTAGTTTCTCCAACTTTTAAAATGAGGTCTCAGCAATGGGAGTTCAGGAGTGTGGCATAAAAACCCTCAGTCATAGTTTTCCAGCTGAATTTCTAGTGCCAACATAGTGTCTGATACATAGTAGGCACTTAATGTTTACCTATTGAGTGAACTCTGTACAACAGACATAAGAATTCTTGCTGTGAGATATGTCTGTACAAGCTGGTAGACTTCTTGAGAAACCTTGGATTTCTATTTGGCAAGGATGGAGAGAGGCAAGGAAAGAAGGGGCAGAGAGAAACAAGGACTATGAACTGCTAAGTAACTTTATTAAGCTATTGAAGTAATGGACAGATCTTGTTGGACTTTCTGTCACTACTTACCGAAAGGTCCGGCTTATCCACAACCCCACAGAATTCCTAAGGATTTCCATGAAAAATTTTGGTTTTCATGCTTACAAAATAATCCTGTAAGGTAGGTAGTGCAAGGTTTATCACCTCCATTTTATAGGTGAAGATATTCAGGCATGGAGAACTCAGGTGACTTGCCCATAGTCACATAGCTAGGAAAGGATTGAAAGAAGGTGTTGACAGAAGCTCCTTTGCTCCTGCCATTCTGTAGACCACACTGCCTCCCTCCACTGGCTAATGATGGAATGGAAAGGATAAATCTAAGAGGGCACTTGGGGAAAGGAGAACCTATTAGCTTAGTGGTGATTAATAGCCCCAAGGCATGGCAATCATGAGATTTTAATGTTCTGGGGTCACCCTGCAACTAACCAGGGTGGGATATGGTTGAGTCTTTATGTCCAGGATGCCTATTCCCACCAGCCCTCACCATCTCTATCTGTTAATAACCTAATTGTCCCACAAAGGACAATTCAAATGCCACCTCCTCTGTGAAGCCTCCCTGTTCTCTGCAGGTAGAAACCAGCCCTTCCTCTTCTGACCTGCTCATATGGGTCTTTACTCCAATGCTTATCCTGCTGGGTGACCACAGGTCAATCATCCAAACTCTCTGAGTCACATCTTTCTCCTCTATAAAATGGGAATGAAATTGCTCATACTACTTACATCACAATTGTCATGAGGAAAGTGCTTGGAAAGTTTAATGTGCTTCTAAAATGTTAGCTGGGCTTTTCTGTATTGTCTTTACTTATATTCATGCCATAGTCTCCCCCACTGAAGAAAAGGAGAGAAACTGTCTTTGATTTTCATTTCCTCCAGTAGCTGGCACGGTGATTTGCACGTAGTATGTTCTTAATAAATATTTGTTGCATGAGTGAAGAACTGAATGAAGAAGTGAAGGTTACAAGGAGAACCACAGACTTTCAGAGCTCAGAGGGTTCTCAAGGATCACAGAGCCCAAGCTCTGATTTGAAGTGCCAACAAATGGTGGTGCACATGATTTGAAAAACTCCCATTGCAGGAAATCTGCCACCTCCTAAGGAGGCTTATTCTATTTTTAATATTAGCCAGTAATTTGATTTTCCTTATGTCAAGTTTCAGTTTGTCTCCTAGTTACTTCCATGCCCTAGTCTTAGCTTTTCCTTCTGGGTTTAAGCAAGGCTGATGCTTCTTCCAAATAGCAGCTCTTCAAATATTTGAAGACAGATCTCATGACTCCCCTTCTTTCCCCTCCGATCCCCTTCATGCGTCTATTTCCCCTAAACATGTCCAATCCCTTCAACCCACCCTGAGAGAATAGTTTCCGGTTCACTCACAAACTTGTATACCAACCATTCAAAAATTCCAGTTCATCAATGGTTCTTCTCAGGTGTGGCATCCAGAACTAGATGTGACATTTCAGATAGGGTCTGACCAGGGCAAAAGACAACGGTCATGTTAGGATCTCTGCAAAAGCCCCTGGGCTAAAGCAATGAGGTCAAGGGCAGAATTTGCTTTACTTTGAAAAGAATGAATGTCAGTGGAAAAATAAACAAATGGATATAAATATGTACATATTATATACTGTGCTTAATCTCCCTCAGTCTCCAGTCCCTCAGCTTTAAAAAGAGGGAGTAATAACAGTACTGACCTCCCTGGGTCATTGTGGGGATCAAATGAGAAAAGATTTGAAAGCACTTTACAAAATTTAAAATACTATATACACGAATAATACATATATATATATGTATATGTAGTATAGTATGTGTGTGTGTATATATATACACTATGGGGAAAAGGGGATTTAGACGTGTGATTTCATCAGTCTAGGGAACTTCCAGTCTGGTATCACCTTCCACGAATTCAGATCAGCAATTCTTCTGTAATGTATAATCTCAGCTGCCTAAAACATTGAGAGGTTAAGTCATTTGTTTAGGATCTCACAGCAAGTGTGTATATGTCCAAGGCAGGACTTGAATCTGCCAGGTCTTCTTAATTCCAAGCCTTGCCCTCAATGCTGTCTTTCAGATAAAAATGCATCAATATTACGTATCCAATATCTATCTCTTTAAATATAAACTGTCTCACTCTCTTTCCTCTCGCTCTTCCTTTTCTCTTTCCCTTCCTCTCCCTTCTCTCATCTCTCACTCTTCCTTTCCCTCCTCCCTTCTCTCTTCCCCAATATACATGTGTGTGTGCATATATGTGCACCTAACAACACACACCTGTGCATGTACAGAGGTTTAAAATATCACGTTAAAAATCTTCTTTACTGAAAACCTACTGGCTGGAGGTCCGCGGGTTTCAGTTTCCTGGCCAGTGGTGCACGTATGGCTGTCAGAGTGCCTAGATATGCCAATCTGTCAGTTCCCAGTGGAGACAGAGTATTTGAGCTCTTAGTTACAATGAGCTCCACTGATAGACCATGTAACTAGGAAGGTAACACTCAGTCTTTAAATCTGAACTGACGTTGATTTACACCTTGTAGGCTCTTGGACCCAAGTCCCCAAGGACAGGGATTTCAAACCTATTGTTCTATTGTTTCACTTTGAGATTTATGGCAGACATGGGGCGGGAGGGAGAGGGTGTTAACTGAGCTGGCCATGGGAGGAGGCTTATTTGTGGGCAAAACAGGCACCTGTCCTAGAGGGAAGCAACTGTAAAGACAGGTACAATGGGAGCTTAGAACAGGGGCTCTTGACCTTGTGGGGATCAAGGACCCCTTTGACCATCTGGTAAAGTCTATGGATTCCTCAGAAAAATGTTTTTAAATACAAAAACAAAATCTGTAGAATTACAAAGAAAGCTAGTAATATTCTTCATTCCTCTTCAGGCTTTAATCCTGACACTCCTCTGAGACTTTCTTTCCAGTTCCCCAGAAACCTTGGTATCCTGGGAAGATCCCTCTACCCCTGGACTTCACACATTTGGACATACTGGCTACCCCTAAGGCCACTCCCTCTGAATGGCAAGTTCCTTTCACAATGTCTACTTCAAGAAGATTGCTCAGTCCACCCATGTTTCATGTCTCCAGGCTGTCTCCTAGCACTCCTCCAAGACTTTTTCTATGATGCCTTGCCCAGGAACCTTCATTGTCTCATCACTCCTTTCCTTTTATGTGATTTCTTCCATTACACCCCCTCCCCCTTTTAGAATATAATCTCCTTAAGGACGTGTACTCCTTTTCTTCTTGTATTTGTATTTCCAGTGCTTATGACAGTAACTAGTGAACAGTTAAATGCTTAATACATTTTTGTTTACTTGCTGACAATATTGAAAGTTATCGATATATTAAGAATAAGAAATGAACAAAGACTAGATCACGTACTACAAGTGAATAACCCCTCGCTCTGGGTAATGAAAGGGTAAGAGCTCCATAGAACCACAGAGATGGCCTCAGCTGACCTTTCATTTCAAAGAGAGGGAAACTGAGGCCAAAGTGGTAACAAGATATGCTTAAGTGCACCTCAGGAGACTCAAGCTTCAGGAGACTGGACTCCTCTCTTTGCTCTGCCATAATATGCTTATATTAATGATATTATGTAATTATATTTTATATGTTATATAAATTATAAAATTATAATGTTTATATTATGTGATCCAGGGCAAATTTCTTCCTCTCTCTGGGCCACTGTTTCCTAAAAAAGACAGGTGCATGACTGATCTCTAAGGTCCCTGGACTATCTAAATTCTCTGATTCTAATACTGCATTGCCCACTTCAAGAGATTGTGAGGAAGGCACTCGTCACCTTAAGGAGGTATGGAAACAAATAGGTACAATGGTCATTATTTTTACATGGGAGAGGGGTCTTTGGCAAAGGCTGTTCTTCATCTGATCTCTTTTTCTCACAGCTTGCAGGAGGTCTGAAGGACTGTGTAGGGCCGTTTGTTGCAGGGGCCTGGGTGGCTAGCTGCTTCTCAAGTTCCCAATCATCTTTCCCACAAAATGTGTAACTCCAGTTCTGGACCTCAGCTAACATAAGGTGATGGCTATGCTCCAGTGCCTGGAGGTGACTGTCTGGAAAGAGAAACAGGCAAAGCAGAAATTCTAACCAAAGTGGAAGTGACCCTCCTCAGAGGAGCAGATAGAACCCTCTCCAAAAATTCTAAGCATCTACTCCAGCTTTGCTGGGAAACAGACTTAGGAGGCAATGTACTTGTTTCTTTTGGTGATAGTCTCATGTCATACCACAATTTAGAGAGAAGGGGCTTGGTAATCTTCAGGAAAATAAAATGTTGCTCTCCTAGGCTGAAAGTGAGTCATTAAATTTGATAACCATTAAGAGTCAAGAAAATAGAGTACAGCATACTTTGGGTTATAAGCCTCTAACAAAACAATACTTCAATTCCCAGCAACTTACCCTCCTCCACAGGTATTAGAAGTGGGAAGTCTAGCAAAAGGCCATGAAGATCATAATTTATTTCTAATATTATAATGGTGAAGTGGATAGAGTCTCTGGCCTGGAGTCAGGAAGACCTTAGTTCAAATAAAGCCTCAGACACTGGGCAAATCACTTAGCCTGTTTGCCTCAGTTTCCTCATCTGTAAAATGAGTTGGAGTAAGAAATGGCAAGCCACTCCAATATCTCTGGCCAAGAAAACCCCAAATGGGGTCCAAAAGAGTTGGACACAACTTAAGTGACTCAACAGCAACAACGAAATTATAATGTTTCTATGTATAATATGGAATAGAGCGTTGGCCTTGAAGACAAAAAAAGATGAGAGCCCAAATCTTCCCTCTTACATATGCTAGCTGTGGGACCCTGGGGAGTCGCTTAACTTTCTAATGCCTCAGGCAACCCTCCAAAGCCCTTGGATCGTGGCTGACTGATTTGTGTAGAGAAGAGCTTTCCACTGGGAATTCCCTACTTAGATGAACTTGGGGTTATAAGCTCTACAACTGGAAGGAACCTGAGAAGATTTCTGACCCAACTGCTTCATTTTACAGATGGAGAAATTTAGGCCTCAGGAGGCTAAGTGATGTGGCCATGATAACAGGGGTAGAAAGTATCAGCAGCAGGATTTGAATCTGCCACCATCTGATTCCATTGGTGGTACTCTTCCTATAGTACCACCCTGCCTTTCCATCACAGGTCTAGAGATACATGTACATTTTGTTTTTTCAGTCCTTTCAGTCATGTCTGACTCTTCATGATCCCACCTGGGATTTTCTTGGCAGAAATACTGCCATTTCCTTCTCCAACTCATTTTACAGATGAGGAAACTGAGGCACACAGGATGAATGATGCTCAGGGTCACATCTAATAAGTGTATAAGGCCTGATTTCAACTCAGGAAGATGAGTCTTTATGACTCCAGAGTTGATGCTCTATCAACTGGGCCACTTAGCTATCCACACATGCACATGAATATGTATGGGTTGTATGGGTTATACCCACACACACATGCACACACACATACACACAAACACACATTTATATATGCGATATGCCCAACTTGATAGATTCTGCCATCTTGGAAAAAAGGAAACCAGTTTAGGTCTGGAATACTCTCCTTGTGTATCCTCTGAGGACAGGCCTAAGTGCCAAGAGGCTTATTAGACATTTGGCTCCCAGGTGATGAGTTTAGCAGCTGCAGCAACTCAGGAGAACTGTCTATTAAGATATGAAGGGAAAGTAATCTGAATCCCACTTGCAGTGGGAGGTGGGGCACTCATACTGATGAAATCAGGGGTCCTCAAAACATGGAAATATATCTTACAGCAGGAGAGGTAAATCGCTTGGTGGAAGGAGCTAGAACTGAACTTTTACAAAGCCTTGAGTTCAAATTTTGCCTAACTTCATAGCCTCAGACATGTCATTTAACTGTTTCCTCAAAGATAAAATGAGGATAACAATTGCACTTACTTCACAGGACTGATATGAAAATCAATTAAAATAATGTATACAAAGAGCCTTGCAAGGCTTAAAGTACTACCTTAATGTTGGCTATTATTAGTATTTACATTGGCCTTTACAGTTGACATGCTTTCTTCCCACTAGACTTGTCAGGTAGGTGGTACAAATATTTTCCCCATTATAGGGAGAAAAAAAAGTCAAGATATGAAGACATGAGGTTTCATGTCCAATCAACTGTCACAGTTGGATTTGGACCTAGGTTATCTAAAGTGAAATGCATTGTCCTTTTGTGCCTCTGTCCATCTCAGCCCTCACCTGTACCCTGTAACAAAACGGGGGTGGAGTGTATAGTTATGAGTGATCATATACAACTGCAAAAACCCTTTTGAAACTGATCACCCTCCCCTGGACACATACAAATCCAGAGACAGTCATCTGGCCCCCACCTATTTCAAGGTAAGTATTCAAGATAAATATTTCCCTCAATTAATCACTGGATTTTTAAAAAAACATTCATTTTTTAAAAATTCAGGGACAGACACCATACATTTCTTTCTGTTCTCACCCCAGGAAAGCAGAGAATAAACTCAAACAGGTAACTCCACATACAAGACAGATATTTCAACTCTCTTTCCATCATCACCTTCTCCAGGAAAAAGAAAGAGCTCTTTCTCGATTCTTCCCCTATTCCCAGGAAAAAGAAAGCAACATATTCCAGGCATCCGGAAAGAAGGCAATATTACACTTCTCTAGCCTGTCCTCTTCCTCTCCTCCTACACCCACAAACCACCCAAAGAAGAAAAAAAAAAACAACCGCACAGATAACACACACTTAATACGCAACGTGTTCCCATTCCCATCTACGAAAATACTCTTCCCTAAGTTACTTGAGGGTAGAAGGGAACAAAGTTTGGCGGGGAGGGGGTGGATGTCTGGTTCAACCAGGGGTTAAATCTCAGAAGGTGGAGCAGGCAGACCCAGGAAGGTGGGAGGAGTGTCCTGGGACCAGTCTCACCGCCCTAGATCAATGTCGATTCTGTTTCTTCCCTTTGGGTTGCCGGCTTTTTAACCCAAAGCTCCACCCACCTCCCCCCCACCCCCACCCCCGGCCCAATTGTCGTTCTACCCCCCAACCCCTAGCTCGAAACGGAAGTCAACTGCTGACCGAGTAGTGAAAAAGCAAGGAAGCAAACAGCGGATCCCAACCAGACGTCCGTACGGAGAGAGAGGAACTCAGACACAGAGCTGCTCAGGAGACGGGAATCCACAGACAGATAAGCCAGGCAGGCCGGCAGGCAGGCCGAGATACTGAGACAGATAGGGCTGCCCCCAGGAGGGGAAAAACCGAAAAAGACAGGGGGAGGAGAGAAAAGAGGGAGAGAGGGAGAGAGGAAGAGAGGGAGAGAGAGAGAGAGAGAGAGAGAGAGAGAGAGAGAGAGAGAGAGAGAGAGAGAGAGAGAGAGAGAGAGAGAGAGAGAGAGCGCGAGCTCAGTAGGACTCAGCTGCTAACATACCGACGCTCTTCTGCCTCCTCCCCTGGGGCTCCCTCATCTCTGCCCCTTGGAGCCCTGAGAGAAACAGGTTGCTGGTAGAGTTCCCCACCCTCCCTGGAAGTCACAGTTTCCCTCTCAAGATTCTCACATCTCCCTCCCTCCAGGCCCAATTCCCTCCCTACACCCTTCTTGCAAATCCAATCTCCCCAGCACAGATAAATAGACTTTGAGCAGACACCCCGGGTGTCTCAGCAGCAGAGATTCTAGGCAGTGGGGTGGATGGGTAGAAGCAAAGAAATAGCCAAGATCTCCTATTAGGAGAGCCTTAAAGCAAGGTCAATGGCCTAAGAGCACCTAGTAATTTCTCATGCATAAGTACTGGCTTCGGAATTGCATTGTTAAGGATCATGGCAGCAGCAGGAAATCCTAATGGCCCTGAACAGGCAGAGTGAGCAAGGATTTATCCTACACCGTGTAATAGACTAAGATGGATCTAGGATCTAAGAAGGGGGGCAGGGAGAGGGATGGAGTTGCAGGCAGTGTAAACCTGCCAAAATACCAATGGTATCTATTTAACGCAGGCTGGCGTGCGGGGAGACAGGACATTCAGGATTACTGTTACCCAGATTTAAGTGTTCTACATTATTCTATATGGATAGAGAGGCTTATCCCACTGGAAAGGGGAAGGGGGGAAGGCAAAACAAAAATATTCCACTACTGTAATTTTTCTACCCAAGCCTGTAAAAGGGCTTTCAGGCAGAGATGCCAAAGGTGAGACAATTGGATCCCTAAGCATCAGGGGAATAAAGTAAGTTGAAGGGAATTTTGGTTCAATAGAAGAGAGGGGAAGTCAAGTCATACCCCCATCCACCATGCCCCCAATTAGTCAAGAAAATCAGTTATGATTGCCCAGTGGAGGCTGGCTGTGCCAACAGAAGACTTGGGCACATATGACCATACCCACTTATCAGAGTGAAATATTAAGGATGAATCCAGCAGCTTATTTGGAGTGTAGGTATCTCTGCTTGTGACCAAGTAGTAAGGGTAATTTCAGAACATGGAAAATTCATTTGGGTTGAAGCAAAGGTGGGGGAGGAAAGTAATGGGATTCGGGGAGGGAGTGGGATGTTCTGATTTCCCTGGTTTCCTTCTCTTTGATCTCCATTGCAGAACCCAAACTCCCCACTTTCCCAGAACGCTGTATTTCCAATGATCCCTTTAAAACAGGGAGTTTTGACCCCCCACACACACACACACTGTGTTTCCCCTCTACAATTCACACCTCCCTGCCCCAGTCTTTAGAAAAGTGATCTGAAGATAGAAAAGCTCTGCCAGGCCCAGTTCATAGAAAACTCTCTATGGGCAGTGTCAGCTTCAAATTCCCATTCTCAGGACTTCAGTCCTGTGGAGACACAACCTTCCTTCCTTAAATGAAGATCTGCTTAGGTGACAAAAGATAAGGTTATGAGTGTCTCTTTGAGTGAAGGGAAAAAAAGAAAGCTGGCAGGGTCCCATTTCAAATGGGGTTTTGAGTATTTCTGCTGATCAGAGATGAGGCTTACATAATTCCTATCTATTCAGCAAGCAAGACTTTGGGTGTAGCATATTGTGTGCACTCCCCACACACCCTCCCCAATACATCCTACACCTCTACCTTTTTATATATGTATATGGCCATCTCTTCATTTGTTTAAACATGCGGCATATAAACACCCAGATTTTATACAGTACTGAAGGATAAATGCATATTGATAGAGGTTTCCACACTGGGAGTTATTTACTTAGGAGGTTGCTGAAAATAGTTTTAGACCCATCCAAGTATCGAGTCGTAATACCTATGTCAGCATGAAGCCATTTAAGAAATCTCAAAGTCTTGCCCTAAGAGAGGAGGAAATTTTCAAAGTTGGATATCAACGCAGTTCAATTTCCAGTACTTTCTAACATCACCCAAAGAGGAGGAGGAGAGGGGGTGGAGTAAGGCAGCACACGGGGCTCCGAGGGGAAGGAGATAAGCCCACCACATAATGGACCACTCACTAGTTGAATTTCGTGAATTCGCATCCAAGTGCTTCCAGATTTCTCCCTGAGTACATCTCCAGAACCAACACTCCAGGCTTAGCCAAGTGCACTCTGAGTCGCTGTTTCCCAATTTATATAGGCTGCATTTTTGAAGCGGCAAGAAAATAATTGAGGCAGGATCCTCACATTTCAACCCAGAGCACATTTTCTAAAGCTGAAGTGAGAGGGGGCGGTTAAAGCTCACCAGAGATCCCACAGAAAAAGCTCGAGAATCCAACCTGGACTTCAACATAGACATCCCAATGTAAACAGGCTAGGTGCCAAAGTAAGAGAGGATGGGGCCGAGAGCAGATGGGTTTCGTTCGGAAGGAGAACGCAACTGGAGACTCCCACACCCCCCACACCCCCGGCTTCTCTCTCCTTCTCCCTTGCCCACCTTGGCCCTCCAAGGCTGTTCCATGATCACACAGAAATGGTAAGAAGGAAGGCTTGTAATCATTGATCTGACTGCACTGCTGGGAGCCTATTTCTCGCCTCTCTCCCTGCTGCGTCTCCACCCGCAGTTCACTCGCTCTCTTCCGAGGCAAGGAGGGAGAAAAGCTATATCCCCGGGCGGCGACCAGGCGGGCAGGAATGCGCCACGGACCCCAGCGAAGGGCTTTTGGGGGAGGCGCGGAGCTCCAGGGGAAGCGAGCCCGGCCGGACTCCTTTACACGCCGTCTCCTTTCCCTCTCTTCAGCCGCCCCCCACTCCCTGGGGGAGCCCCTCAAAGGGACGGGAACCGTGCGCATAGCTTGCTCTTCAGCCCCCACCCTCCGCCTCGACTCTCCCCCAAAGGCGCCCGGCTTCCCCGGACTCCAGGCTGCTGCGATCGCCTCGTGGCTTCATCCTTCGAGTAACACCATCTAGCTATGCCACCTCCGCCGCGAGCCCCGGACCGATTCCCAACACTGCCCAACTGCGTGCAAGGAGCCGGAGCTGCGGCGAGGGTAGACTAGCAGGCTGGCTCTCGCTCTGCAAAGAGCCCTCCGCAGCCGGCTAGGGGAGCAGCCGCCGCCGCCAAGCAGCAGCAGCCCCGTCGCCCGAGAGCCTCTGATTGCAGGCGCCAGCGAGGAAGGCTAGCTTCTCCTTAAGTGCCTTGCTGCATAAAAAGGTGTGGGGAGGGGATGGAGGGGGGTGGCTGTGGGCAGATCCATATTCAAGATCTGCCCGAGAGCCCGGCACCCGCCGGGTCCGTCCCCGATTTCGGAGCGCAGGGGAAGGGAGAGCTTGGTGGGGAAACCGAGAGGAGTCGCGAGGATACAAAAGCCACTTTTCCTATATACCATAGCCCGGCCGGCTTACCGTGTCTGCAGGCTCCCCGGGGCAAAAGGCAAGGCAAGGAAAAAATAAATTGTGCGTTTGTCTTCTATATAAATAAAGCCACTCTTCTCCGAGACGTACTGGCTCCTTCTCTCCACGATCCCAAACCGGGCAACTACAGGGAGGTCCGGGCTCTCATCCTCTCAGGCAGGCTCCACAATAACCCGAGGGGCGCGAGGAGATAGAAGAAAACCCCAGTCTCTCGCAGCCACACACCCGAAAGGCCGGTCCAGGTTTCTCCAGGCGAAGTGTTCCTGGTAGGACTGCTGGCCCACATTAAACAGCTGCAATCCTGAGGCTTGGGGTTGGGGTATATTTTTTTTTTTAATAGCTTCCCTTCTCTTCTTTCCCTCCCTCCCCCCGTCTCTCTCTTACACACATATACAGAGAGGGCGAGCTAGCAACACACACACACACACACACATACACACACACATACACACACGCAGGTTACATGAATGGAAGGCGGGAGCCAATCCTACAATGCTTTGGAAAGAGAAAGGCACATGCATTCTAAACGGGTCTGCACCACTGAGGCGGCGGAGGGGGAGTTAGCCGGGAGCCCAGGTGATGGTTTTAATCTCCCATGTCTGAGCGGAACACTACCAGCAGCTAGCTCTCTCTCTCTCTCTCTCTCTCTCTCTCTCTCTCTCTCTCTCTCTCTCTCTCTCTCTCTCTCTCTTCTCCTCTTCTTCCTACACACAGACACACAAAGCTAGGATTGTTCCTCACTTGACAACATTTTGAGGGGCACTCTTACACCCAGTCCCTGCTGCTACTGCTGTTGCTGCATCTTTGCCAGATGTAATTAACAGCTGGGAACTTTGATTCCATCCTCAGGGCGGGCACTGTGTGAGATGCCCAAAGACATGTGGCCTTCCTGGGATCATCAGTATCTCTTGCAAACCATGGTAACAGCCTCAGACTCACGATAAAACCAGCAGCGTTTTTTAAAAATTTAAATTTTAAATTAACGTTAAATTAATAATATATACGACCCCCTCCCCTTGTATTTTGATCTACAGCACTAGTGCAAGAGGAAACATTGTGGTGTGGGAGGAGCAAAAGAGTCAGGAGACCTGAAATCTAGACATGTCTCTGCCACTAAACTAGTAGCTTGAATTTTGTCGAGTCACTCTATGAAGCGGAGGATAGAAAACTGCCTTTGGCTTTGGCAAGGTTTGGGTTCAAATCCTGCCTCTGACACATAAACTGGGTGACCATGAGCAAGTGTCTTAACCTCTCAATGACCCCAGACTACTCCAAGATGTTACCCCCTAGGAGTTGTTGATCTGCATGGTGGAGGGAGTTTTCACAAAGGGAGTTCCAGTGTAGAAGAAATCGTGTCTGGACTTGTGGTATCTACTTCACAGGGTAAATAGAGGACTAAAATGAAATGTACATAAATTGTTCCAAACTTTAAACTACCATATCAGTATTAGTTACTATTAAAATTAGAAGATTGGATGTTTTTTTCTAGCTCTACAATGAAGTCCTTTATATTTCCTTTTAAGCAGCCTCTGAAAACTCTATAAAGAGTTCTTTTCTGAAATTGTCTAGCAATTGGGGTCCCTTCCAATTCTAAACTTATTATTCTTTGATCCTAATGTCAGAACTAGACCAGACGCCACCGATCATTTACGCAAGCCCCTCATTCTGAGGCACCACGGAGTTACTGACCTCACAGTCCTGTTTCTGATACATATTGAGTCCATGATCATCGACAAGTAATAGCCACAGCAGCAGGGACAACAATCACAACGACTAATATTTATGCGGGCTTACTTTACAAATATTATCTCATTTGATCCTCACAACAACCCTAGAAGGTAGATGCTATTATTAGCCCCATTTTACAGATTTGAAAACTTGAGGCAGAGGTGAAGTGACATGCCCAGGGCCACACAGCTAGTAAATGTCTAAGACCAAATTTGAACTCAAGTCTCCCTGACTCCAGACCTGGCTCTATGTCCCTCATTCCCCCGAGACAATTTCCTAAGCAAATAATCTCTAGATCAAGTATAGGTCTGCATTGGTAAGAGGAGTTTCTATTTGGAAAAAGGTTCAGTCTGATGATGAGGATGAGGATGATGATGATGACTGAAATAATAAAGAATAGTGCTCTAACTCAGACACTATGTGACCTAGTATAAATCATATAACTCTATTATGAATATTATATAATATGTAGTATTTTAAGCTATAAAACCGTATTCAATTTGTGGTTATTATTGTAAGTTATTGTTACAGATAAGGCAACTGAGGCACAGAGAGGGAAAATGACTTACTCAATATCATAAAACCAGTTAATGACAGGATCAGGACTTTCTTGTCAGGTGTACTGATTGCTTGTTTCAGGACATTTCCCACTATCTCATTCTTTTGTGCGATATGAATTTTCTATAAATAATACCAGCTGACTTTGGTTTACAAAGCTCTTCAGATACATTATCTTATCTGAGGTAGGTACTCATTTTAAAGAAACTGAGGCTCAGAGAACATAAGTAGCTTGCCCCTAATCACATAGCCAATAAGGGTAGGAGACAGGATTTCCACCCCAAGACTTTGCTGGCTCCAGGTTCTTCCATTCTATTATGATTGAACATTGAACTGAATAAATTAAAATCAATGCAAATGATGTTTGAGGGACTAGTTTAAGAGACCAGTGCATTTCATGATTATGCATAAACTGACTGATTTCTCTTATTGGAAATACTTGTAATTGTGAGTCTACTTCCCATCAAAATACAATATGGTGATACCTAACATAAAGGACTTGGGTCCCTTGAAGTTTCTCCAAATTGCAGTTCATGACATTGGTTGTAAGGAGACCCACCACTGATGAAATTACCAAGTGACTGCAGAAATGGCTTATCTATGGCATCCCTCTGAGAACTCCAGATCAGAAATGCCAGAAGTGATTCCTCCTCTTCCTAGCCTACCTTTAGCAATGCATCTGAATATCAGCATTTGGTGATATAACTTTGAAAGCACAGTGAACATATGTCCCCAATCAGAGTATGTCATCTCAAAGAGCATGATTCTTATCTCTGCACTAAGGACAGGTTTATTAAGCAGGAAGACCCATTATTAGTATACTCTAAATTGTATGTATTAAAAATAAATCCTGTTTCCATGGACATTATTGATTACAAAATATAATGCAAAACAAAAGAGCAGATTAAGGGCAAGGTAATTTAGGTCTTCAAAGTGCAACTTTTAATTAGGAAATGTGTTTATTTGTAGAAATATTCCTCATCAGAATTCAATAATAATTGTAAGAGCTTTTAAGAAATAGCATCTTCCGAAAAGGGGACCTTTGAAAGTGATGTCAAGCAAGTAGGGCTGTCACTGCTCCATACAGCATCAATTTCATGAGCTGGTTACAGAGGATTTTCTGAAAGACACATACTGAGTACATGCAGCCCATGAAATGTTCACAGTCAGAGAGGAGGCAAGATTTTCCCATTTTTCCACATTGTTTCTGTTGATAGGAAACCTAGCTGGAAAGGTTCTTAACCCAAACCCTTCTTTATACAAAGAAGAAAGAAGAGCTCAGAGAAGTGAAATGATTTATCACTGGCTTTATAGCAGGAAGGAAACAGTGATCAAATGCCCTTATTTCACAGATGAGGCAACTGAGATACAGAAAGTTTAAAGAACAGCACTGAGTTTTGAACTCAAGCCTCTCTTCCATCTCACTAAAATGTTAACTGCAAATTAGCATAGGAAGCCTTATAATAACCACACTAGACAATTTCTGTTGTTATTCAGGCATTTTTAGTCATGTCCCTACTCTTTGTGATACCATCTGGAGTTTTCTAGGCAAAGATACAGGAGTAGTTTGTCATTTCCTTCTCCAGTTCATTTTACAGATGAGAAAACTGAGGCAAACAGGATGAAGTGACTTGCTCAGGGTCACACAACTAGTAAGTGCCTGAGGTCACATTTGATGACCATATCAGGAAGATGAGTCTTCCCTACTCCAGACCCAGAGTTCTATCCACTGAGTCACCTAGCCGTCCAAGAAAATTACAGTCACATGGTATTTTTGAGTGTTTCAAAATGTTTTCATATCTGTTCATTCATTTGATATTCATATTCTCCCTTGAAGGTGAACAATGCAGGTTATCTCTATTTTATAGTGAAAACTGAGGCATTGAGAGTGTCAGTGACTTTCCTAATTTGATTTAGTAGGGATTAGAGGGCAAGTCTCCTGCCTTGTCCAAACCCCCCATTCTCTCATACTTTCCCCTCTTGATGGGGGATCAGAAAGGTATAATCTATGTTAACTCTCCAGCAGATTCTCCAACTATCTCATAAGTTCCTTGTGCTCCTCTTCTAGATTCATCAGATTCCAATTTGTACAATATATCTCTGGACATATGTCTTATGCTAGTAAGCTCCCCAAGATCAGGAACAACGTCATCATTGTTCTTTCTCCACCTTACGTCCTTTCTCAAGCATCCAGCACGGCATATTGCTTTTGAAGTTATAAATTGCTTTCTAGAATTCTAGTCCAGTCCTATAATTTCTTAGGTCTAAGGAATTCCTGGTATGGAAATCCCATTCACTGATGAAGATTGCAATATTGCCTATTCCTTAAAGCCTTGGATAATTTCCAGGTGTACTGAGAGACTAAGTGAGTGACTTGCCGATGGTAATTCAACTAATATATTCCACAGGTGCACATGAACCCAGATCCTCACTGCAGGGTTGCCCCTTTATGCAATACTGTTTTGTCCGTGGCAGTGGCGATAGTGGTAGTAACAATAACAGTAAGTAGTGGCAGTAACATTGGCTAAAGGTACCATGTTATATACTAGAAAAAGTACTGGAATGGGAAATTAGGAGAGAAATGAGTTTGAATACTGTCTCTAACATGGATGATCTAGGGGATCACAGGTGGGCTCTTTATAAAGTTCTGATTTCTATTTTCCTCCTTTGTATTATTTTTATTATTACCTACCTTACATAGGTATTGTGAGTCTCAAGTAAGATAAAATGCGTGAAATGTAAATCTTAAAGGTTTGGGATGCTCTATGGGATGGTAAAATGAGAGCTGTTCCATGAAGGTAGTGGGGAAAAGGTAAGCCCAGGCTAGTGACATTCATGGCGATGGGATCCTGTATATATGTGAGGGGTGGAACTGACTGACGATCACAAGGCAAAACTTGGGTTGTTCTGGAAAGAATCCAAACCCTGTTGACACAAAAGTGCCTTCTCCCTGAATGTCAGCATTCTAGATGAGAGCCTAATTTGTTGCATGCTAGCAGTAGCACTGTAATGCCTCGAGAAAGGGAATGCCAGCCTTATCATCCCCATTCCCCAATGAGAATGCTGAAGATTAGAAAGGTTACCTCAGAGGGATCATGGGCCTAATGGATGGAGAGCCAGAGTCTAGAATTCTTGGGTTCAGATTCTGCTATTTATGAGACATACTTCTCAGAGTTTCAAAATGCTCTCACATCTGTTAATTCATCAGGGGTTCCTACTCACCCGTGGAGTAACCAATGCAAGTCTCATCACTGCAACTCTGTGTTATAGTGAGGAATTGAGGAACAGAGAGGGGAAACAACTGCCCTCTAGTGATGACCCTCATTCTAATGAAATGCCCTGCGTGCCAGGGGCAGAGAGGTCTGACCTACAACGATTTTCTTACACATCCTCCTTTTATCTCGCAGCTCTCTATTCTCCCCATGTAAAATCATTCAATTCTAATGTGCATGCTATGTTTCTTGATCTATGCCTCACCTCCCCTTCCAGCTCCACTCCTCCCCAGCCCCATTACTTTACAATTGTAATTGTAAAATTGGTATTGTAAATAAATAAAAAAAGTATTTACAATTACACTTGGTGTGAGGAAGACCTGAGTTCCAGTCGTGCCTATGTTAACCCAGGAAATTCACTTCACTTCTCAGTTCCCCAGATCATTCTCTAAGACTATAAACTGTAAATTGCGGAGAAGGTAATAATCTTCACAGGTAGAAGAAGCTCTACATGGAATCAGAAAGAGGGAAAAAAGGAGGAAAAAGAGCCACAGTAAGGGCTGAAGGAAGAGGAAGGAAGGAAGGAAAGAAGGAAGGAAGGGAGGAAAGAAGGAAAGAAGGAAGGAAGGAAGGGGGGAAAGGAGGATGGAAGGAGGGAGGGAGAAAGAAGAAAAAGGAAGAAAGGAAAAGACAGATGGAGGAAGAAGGAAGGAAAGATTACATGTCTTGTCCATCAAACCACTTTCCTTAGATACTTGGCATTTCCTAATTTATATTAAATGTACTTGACTCCGTTATTAAGTGTCAGCGAAACTGGCACATGAAGCTAAGTCTCTGAGTTCCAATACCATGGCCTTCTACTCACCTAATCTAAAGGCAGCATTTAAGGCATATTTGATCTCTCTACCAGGAAAGTATCAGAATAGGCCAAGACATAAACTTGTTAGGCCTTCTGCTTCTGGGGACAAGCAATGAAACTGCTGGCCAGATTAGGACTTGCCAGATCCAGTGTCAGGTTGTATCTCTCCACTGATGCTTGCCCTCAGAAAACAGGAGAGCAGGAATCACGAACATCCCATTCATCAAGCCCCAAATCGGCTGTGGCCAAAGGTGTCTTGCTGGTGAAATTCAGCCATAGAAATATCCTTGGTTTTGTCAGGTCCCCCCACCCTCATCTTCTCAAACAGGAATTGTGACTGGGATGACACTTAATGAATCATGTTCTTCTCCCCTTGAGGAATGATTGCAAAGGTATGTTTTTTAAAAGTTATTTTGGAGTATCTCTTGCACCTGCTTAATACTATTTGGAGTCCTGAGAAAATGATTTGTGTTCTCTTTAGTCCTGTTCCCTTTCAAATATTTTCAATTTCTTTTCCCATCATTTTTGGTAATTGACTGGTTTTCCACAGGCACTGGTTTCCAACTCCCTCCCTGCCTCCTCTCAGTCCCTACAGGATAAGATCATTTGATTTAATGCTGGAAGAGACTTTTGAGATAATACCAATCAATCAAGAAGCATTTTAAAAGCCCCTAATATGTGCTAGACACTCTGTTAAGTATTGGGAAGAAAAGTACAAAGGATGAAACAATTTCTAACTGAAAAGTGGTTACATTCTAATGGGGGAGACAACAAATACGTATATAAATATAAACAGCATAAATAGAATGTGAATACATTTTAAAAGGAGGTGGTTAAATACAAGGAAGTTTGGGAAGGAAAGCACAAGCAGTTGGGATCAGGAACAGCTTAATGGATAAAATGGTGTTTGGACTGTGTCTTTAAGAAACAGCAGGGATCCTGTGAAACAGAGGGAAATACAGGGAGCATTCCAGGCAAAGCCATGAGATGGTCAATACAAAGACACAAAGAAAAGATCATACAGTGTAGGAAGAAGAGTGATATCCAATGAAGCTGGAAAGGTAAGTTGAGGACCATTGTAAAGGACTTTAAAAGCTAAATAGAAGACTTTCCATTGTATCCCAGAGGCCTGAGGGAGCCATTGGAGTTGGGTGAGTCAGGACATTACAGGAAGAAATCTGTGTTGGAGGAAATTACTTTGTCAGCAGTGTGGAAAATGAACAGAAGTAGGGAAAGACTTGGGGCAAGGATACCAGTTACCAGGTTGCTGAGATAATCTAAGTGAAAGGGCCTGAGATAAAGGGATAGTTGAGTGAATATAGAGAAGGGATCAGATACAAGGAAATGTTGGAATATAGTCCAGCTCTCTTATTTCATAGAGGAATAAATTGACATATAGAGAAATTAAATCATTTTCTGGAACTCAGATAGAAGAGTTCAGCATAATGGTGCTAGACTTAGTACTTAGCCCTATAATGTAACTCAGAAGGCCCCACCCCAGTTCAAACAGTTCAACAACTTCAGCCTCCCCAGTAACGGGATTACAGATAAGTGCCACTACGTTGGCTTAAATGTGATTTTAAAAAAAAATTCACTAAAAAATAGATTCATATTCTCATAGCAGTTTACAAAATGTATCATAGCTAGCATCTCCTTTAACTCTAAAAATAAACCAACCTCTTTGTAGTGTGTAGAAATGGCAATTATTATAATCCTAAATTTATAGATGATGATAATGAGACCCAGCTGAAACTGTCATAGAGTTTATATAATTAACAACAGAATTATAGAATGTAGGAGCTATAGGGGACCTTGGAGATTGTGTATCTAGTCACAAGATTTAAAACTCTTTCAATTTCTTTATCTTTCAACTTTAATTTAAAGATGAGGAAATAGGAGCCCAGATAAGTGAATTTATTTGCTTAAGATCACACAGCAATTCAACAGTAAGATTGGGCTTAAAACCCAGGTGGTTGGACTCAAAGTGCCACACTTTAGCTACATCACAGCGATTTTAATGCAGCCTTTCTAACAGCTAAATCCTTGCAGTTTCTGTGTCTCCTCTGCTAAAAACTCATGAGCACAACGCTGCTATCTATTGAATAAAGGTCAGAGTCCTTTGCTTGGCATTCGAGGCTCTCCATGCTACCCTACTTAAACCTAATCTCATATTACTGTCTGTTCCCTACTTTTGTTCTGACCTAAATAAATAATTTTTTTAAAAAATCTTTTTTCTCTTTGCTTTGCCTGAAAAGTTCTCCCCCTCCATCACCACCTGTTGAATTCTTACCTATTTTCAAGGCTCAGTTCTACTGGGAAAACCCTGTTCCATTGGTAATGTGGTAATGACCTTTTCCTCCCAGGCATGCATAGCACTATGTTTTGTTTATCTTTAAGGTACTTATCCCATGATGTATATTCTAGTTATCTTTGAGAGTGTGTGTGTGAGAGAGAGAGAGAGAGAGAGAGATAGACAGACAGACAGACAGAGACAGAGGTAGAGACAGAAACAACAGAGGGAGACACACAGAGATGCAGAGAAACAAAGAGGGAGAGAGCCACAGAGACAGAGAGATGGGGGAGAGAGACACACAGGATAGATAGATAGATAGATAGATAGATAGATAGATAGATAGATAGATAGATAGATAGAGACAGAAAGAGAGACAGATGCAAAGAGAGACCATTACTACAATCTAAGCTCTTTGAGGGCTTGGTCTATGCAATTGGCATCAGGAAACTTTCATCAAAATCCCACATCTGCTCATGACTACACATACCACTTTGGGTTCTTATTTCATCTTCTCCTTCAGTTTCTCTCTCCAAAAAACAGAGGGTTGGACTAAATGATGTTGAAGATCCTATCCAGCTCTAATATTTTATCACATTATGATCTTATGTGAATAAAGCAAGCTGGTAGCAGTGGAAAGTCAGTTAAACCCTGAAAATGATGGTTAAAAAATTGGAAAAGATCAGAAAAGAGAGAGTATGGCACAGAGAGAGTTTTCAGAGAGCACATGATCTTAAGTTTGATTATCCATGTCATGCGCCCCTCCCCCACCCCAGCCCCATCATGCTCTGTACAAAGTCATTCCTTAATAAACATTGATTAAATAAAATTGAATTCATGAGGATTAAGTCTTGGTCAAAATTTTCCAGTTTAGTGTAACTAAATCTGGGGGGAAGAAATATAATTCTTGCATCTACTTTTGTTCTTGGTTGTTTAGTGTAACATTCAGTTTGTTTCAGCAAACTTCTTTTTTCTGTATCTGCTATATGCAAAGCACCATGGTAGATGCTGCGAAGATAAAGAGATAGAGCTAAGGACTGAACTTGGGAATTCACTGGTGTAAAGAACCGTCTCTCCCAGTGTAGGGTGGCACCTCTCCAACTTACAGTCTTAGAGAGCTGCCTAGAAGGTTGAGAGGTCCAGTGACTTGCCCTAAGTTGAACAGCAAGTATGTGTCAGGGGTAGAATTTGAACTCAGGTTTTCCTGGCTCTGAGTCAGCTTTCTGTCCAGTATACCACATTTTCCTCACTAATATAAAGACAAAACAAAACAATCAACCCCCCAAAACACCCCCAAGCAAACAACAAACCAAGTCCAATGGTTCTTAATCATCTTTGTGTTATGGACCGCTCTGGCAGTCTGGTGAAGCCTCTGTAGTACATTGTTTTTAAATTTATAAAATAAAATGCATAGGATTACAAAGTAAACTAATTATATTGAAACGCAGTTATCAAAATATTAACAACAGTCACAACACTGCCACCAAAGCCAACAAAACCAATCTTACAAAGCCCAAGTTAATAGCCCCTAATTCAGTTTCTGTTCTCAAGGGCTTACAGTCTGGGGGTAGAGTAGAAGGGGAAGGATGTCCACCTATAGGAATAGTTATGATATAAAATAGACTCAAAAGTCCCCTCTTCTGTGAGGTCTTTTCTGATACCCAAGAGAAATGATCTCTTTTTCTTCTGAACTCTCCCAGCGCTTCATTTCCATCTCCCACTTTGCATGGATCATCTTAGAATCTAAAGCAAGAAGGAACCTTAGGGATCATCTAATTTAATTCCTTCATTTTTACAAATGAGGAAACTGAGGTTAAGAGAGGGTCATCCAGGTAGTTAGTAGCAGAGCCAGGATTCAGACGACTCAAAATCCAGTTCTCTTTTCACAAGCTGCTTCTGATGATCATAGACTCATATGATGTTAGAGTTCAGAGAGACCTTAAAGATCATGTACTCCAACAATCTCACTGTACAGATGAGAAAACTGAGGCCTAGGGAAGTTAAATGGCTTGCTTATGGTCACATATCTAATTAATTATGGTGGTGGAATGAGAATCCAGATCTCTTACTTCTTGGTACAGTGTTCATTAGCGTATATGTCTTACATAATGTGTGATAGAAAGAACACAAGATTTGGGATCAGAAGACCTCACTTCAAATTTGACCATGCTGCTTATTATCCATGTGTCCTTAGTCAAGTCATTTCCATTCCCTACTTAGTTTTCTCATCTATAAAGCAAGGGATTTGAAATAGGCAATCTCTAAGGTCCCTTCCAACTTTAAATTCTATGATCCTTATATGCACCACCACCATCCCCATTAGATTTTGACTTCTTTCATTTTTTCCTCATGTTAATTCAATAAACTTTTAATAAGCACTTACTGTGTGCAAAAGCACCATAAGGAAGTTTGGCTTGCTCATTTCTGCATCCCTCACAGTCAGACAGGACTCTCCTCATTCCTAGTAGGCACTTAATGCATGTTGAATACCAAGGGGTATGTCATTTTGTCTTTAGTTGCCATGTATAGTACTTCAACATGCAGCTTGGCATGTGCTCTGAAATCCTAAATAGCAATGACAAATACCATGTGATACCATCATCACTGTCAAATCAAGAACATTGTTTCAGCCTTTCAGAGACTCCCAGTCAACACTCCATGTTACTTTGTTGATGGCAAACCAAACAATTAGGGATGGACAAAAGATGTGTTGTTCTTTAGAATCTGATGATAGGGTCTCTATGCGTGTCCCTCTTCTCTTAGTCTGGCTCCTTTAATTTGTCTCAGGCTTCACAGTGCTTGTGATTTAATTTGAACGCTTTGGATGAAGTTTGCATTCACAGACTGGACAAAACAAAATTGCCATGTGGTGGACAATTGTCATACATGCAACTCAGCATAATTAAAATGAAGAGATATGATGCTATCTTTCCATTCAAAGAACATAAAGGCTGGATCTGAAAAGATGTCAGTCAATCCTTACAGTGATTGTGGAACTCAGGGAGAAAATATTTTCAAATGAAGGGGAAGGGAAGAAACATTTATTAAGCACCTACTATGTGTCAGACACTGTGCTAAGTACTTTAAAAATATCTCATTTGATCCTCACAAAACCCTGGGAGGTTGATACTATTAATATCCTAATTTTACAGTTGAGGAAACTGAGGCAGTTAGAAGTTAAGGGACTTGCTCAGAGTCACACAACTAATAAATACCTGAGGTCAGATTTGAATTCCGGTCTTCCTGATTCTAGCCTTGGGCTCTACCCACTGCACCACCTAGCTAAAAGTAACACTGGCTAAATATAATCTGACTAGAACAAGGTGTTGGACATGCGGTCCTCGGCTACATGTGGCCCACAGCACTTGGGAGTGATGCCAGAGCCAGATTAAAATATAACCGGGAAATAGTTAACATGATAAACAAAAAATACAATTAAATATAGATAACATTACACTTTAAAACTAGTCAATCTGGGGCCCAAAGAGTTGCCTGTGAGGAACTAGTGGCCCCCATTGATTTCTATTTGAGTTTGATTCTGCTGGTCTAGAGGATACCCCTAGAGCCTGGATTTAGGTGTTCCACTTGGGAGATACAGAAAAACAGTCAATCCTAGCTCATGCCCATGATTGCAAAACACTTTTTAGTTCATTTTCTTGATCAATTTAACAAGCAGACGTCAAGCCTCGTGGTAGGTGCTGGGGATACAGAGACAAAAACAAAGACATAATACATGCTTTCAAGGAACTTACATTTAAGGGACATCAAAATCACTCATTTAGTTGGGAGCAAAATGGGTTATATATGTTCACTTGTTCATAACAAGCTAGTGAAAGTGAGCACTGTACCCATTTAACAGGTCAGAGGGGCTGGTAAGGCTAGTGATTTGCCAATAGTGATTCGGATGGTATCCAAAGTAGGATTTTAACCCAAGTCCTATGACGCCTACTCCCACACTGTGTGTAACATCATACCATGCAATCATTGTGGTCATTATTTTAACAGAGGAGGACCTAAACTTGACCAAACTCTACGTTTTTGTCAAGATCACAGAGCTATGGGGTAAAAGAGGACATATTAGAATTCAGTTCTTCAAGACTCCTAAGCTAATACTCTTTCTACTTAGTGTAGGCCTGAACAAAATTTTGACCCATATGGAGCCTGAATTTTATTTTACAGAAGCCCTTATTTCATGGGCAGCATTCCATTTGAGGATAATCTTCAGGTGGTAGGATCATAGGCTAAAAGCTAGGGGGCAGCTAAAAAGTCATCTAATCCAATCCTAGGCTTACAGATTAGGCTACTGAGGGCAGCAGTGGTTATAAGATCAGCCTAAGGCCCTGCAGGGAGTATTAGATTGATTTGAACCCAGCTCTGACTCTAAAGCACCAGCTGCTTCCTTAGAAGGCACATAAGAGAGCATTCAGGGATTGCCTGAAGGAGAAATTCGAGACAGAATAAGAGGTTGATGTTGTCTGATGTCATCAGCCTTTGGTTTCCCCAGGAGCACATCTACCTGAGCAATTTCTAACATGCATATTTCATAATACTATTGTACAGACTATGTGCCTTCACTCCCGTTCTCCCAGTGCTTCGCTGTGCCTGGGAGGTGATCCTGGGCTTTCCAAACAGTTACTAATTACCTCTTTGTGCAAGGCACTGGGGTTACAAAGACAAAAAAAAAGTGAAACCATTCCTGCTCTCAAAGAGTTTCTGTCCAGTGGGACAAGAAACTGCATGAATATAGGCAATTCAAAACAATTTATATAAATACATAAACAGAGAGAAACAGAGAAAGGAGAGAGACAGAAACAGAGAGAGAAAGAGAGACAGAAGAGGCAGAGAGAGACAGACAGACCGACAGAGACACACACAAACACACAGACAGAGAGAGAGACAGAGACAGAGACAGAGAGAGACAGAGAGAGAGAGACAGAGAGAGAGAGAGAGAGAGAGAGAGAGAGAGAGAGAGAGAGAGAGAGAGAGACAAAGAGACAGAGAAAGACAGAGACAGAGACCAGAGTAGTCAAGTGCACAAGAGCTTGTCACCAATGGGTTGACCACCAGAGGCTAAGTTTTTTGACCAACTCTTGAGGGTGCAGGATCTGATTGGATGGAAGAACTACTCTTGCCCACAACTACAAATATCTCTTCAGGTATCTGGAGACTGGGGCTCAGCTAGGCTGGGTAGCAGAGAGAAAGGTAGAGTCCACTGTTCTCAGGTTAGGAAAGTTTTAAGGATCAGCTAAGGAGGGAAACAATTGACTGCCTTAGCATTTCTGCTGAGTATTTAAAGGTCCTGGATGATAGGAAAGAGGTTATTATAAGAGTGGTTTTTAGCAAATGCAGAAGCAAACTTTCATTAGTTGGTAGAGAGTAGGGATAGTTAAGAATGTGGCAGGAGCCATTTCATTCATTGTATTTCCATCCCTAGCACCTAGCATAGGACGTGGCACATAAAAGGTGCTTAAATTCTTGCAGATTGATTGGGTGATTGGAAACATGTCTTGATGTGGCTCCCTTTGCCACATATTCATTGGCAATCAGAAGTTGGTGGGAGATAGGAGGCACTGGTGTCTACTCTGTTTGGACTTGCATCTCCTTTCTGTATATTAGCATTGTGGTGATAAGACATAGAGTAATTCTAGGTCCCTGAGTTCATATGGATCCATGGGTCAAGCAGCTCTCGGCCCCATACACAGTATGCACTAGAACTGAGAAAGTGAGTGATGATGACAGCTGTGACTGGAGCCCATGTTTCACTGCCTGTCTGAAATAACTAGCTGAGCTCACTTCCAGACCTTGTCTCCACAGAAGAGTCCCCTGCTGGGCACCAGGGCAGGGGTGGCATCTGGAAGACAAAGTATCAAAGTCTATACATGTGTAAGGGAGATCTAAAGGCCAGGAATATCTGCATTGCTTTGAAGTTGTTTTGTTTTGCTTTCCTTTGTTTTCTTTCTTTCTTTTTTTTTAAATAGACTCATGATTTCATGGGTATAAGGAGCTGGGTGGAGTGAAGAGGAAGAAACTAGCACATGCTCTAGAACTTATAGCCTTAGAGTCATCAGAGGCACCAAATGGTTAAGAGGATTGTCCAGGGTCAGACATTCAATATGTGTCAGAGAAGGAACCTGCACCCAGGTCTTCTTGACTCTTGAAATGGCCCTTCATCCACTATAGCATGCCAAGTCCATTGCTCTTACCACCATGCCACATGGCCTCATATGGTTGTTTGTATGGATATATCATGCACAGCAATATAGTATATACATAATGTATTTATATATGTATATACATCATGTTGTTTGTCCTTTGTTTTTGAAGACCAATGGCATCTTGGGTGATATCTTGACTTGTGCAAGAATTAGATTTAAGTGAGGCAGAGATGCACAAAAGTCGTCAGCCTCTCTCTTTCTGAGTCATCCAAGTCCAAAAACAGGACAAAAGTCAAGACAACTGTTGATGGCCTGGGATTCAGTGCCAGGATGACTTTGGCATATTTGATGTCTGACCAACCTCTAAATGCCCCACAGCACTTGCTTCAACAGCCTTCACGGCCACTGGAAGAAATTGTTTTCATCCACCCATTCCACTAGGGAAAATATTCACCTGTTTGGGGCAGACACTCCCCTAACTTACTAACAGTTTCAGGCCTGTCAGTTGCCTTCAACCTGATTTAGCCAGTCTGCCCAGATGGTTAACCTGGGTGTGGCTGCTGTGAACACTACAGCTTCTTAGAAACACAGGTGAAGTTGGGTGAATCAGATGGACACCAAGGTGGATATGCATCCCTAAAAGGGCTCAGCAAACCCTCGTACCAGAGGTGCTAGTCAACCTGAACACCCCATACACGATACATTGTGTGTGTATGTGTGTGCGCGTGTATTTTATTTACATATTACCTTGTACATACAGGCATACCTTGATGGATCTCACAATAAAATGATTCCCATGAATTTTTTGGTTTCTCAGTGCATATAAAAGTTATGTTAACACCATATTATAGATTATTAAATGTACAATAGTATTATGTTTCAAAAAACCATGTACATAACTTAATCAAAAAAGATTTTATTGCTAACCATCATCTGAGCCTTCAGCAAGACATAATCTTTTTGCTGGTGGAGGGGCTTGCCTTGATGTTGATGGCTGCTGACTATAAAATGGGAATAATAGTACGTACCTGCCAGGATTGTTATAAAGATCAAATGAGACTATATTTGTAAAGCTTAGCAAGTGCCTGGCACATAGTAGGCACTATGTGAATTAATATAACCCAGGGCAAGTCACTGAACTGCCACCTGTCTCAGTTTTCTCATCTGTAAAATGGAGATAATGATAATACCTAACTCCTAGTATTGTTTTGAGGATACAATGTAAAGTATATGCAAAAAAGTGCTATATAAATTTTAGCTATTATTCAGCATATTTTTTTCCTAGCATGAATCCAAATGTGGCAAGAATTGCATTTTTAAAATCCTTTTTTCTATAGAAGAAAACTACCCAGATGGTGAATGTAAATGCCATTGAGACATACAGCCTGTCTAAACAACCCTAAGAATCGATTTGAAAGGAGACCATTCTTCTCTACAGTCAGCCAGGGACTATATGATAACTCAAGAATTTGAGGCTTGGGCAAAATATATTGGGAATTTTAATTCATGAAGCAACCCCACCATTTGATAGCAGCCTTTGATCAAAATGGTACAAAAATACCAAATTTTAAAACATCTATCACACTTTTATGTTTACTAATTCATTGGTAAGCTCATTTAAAATAATCAAATCAAAGACAGGATGAATTTTTGTGGTGCCTCTATCATTTGTACATATATAAAGGCTAGCAGATTTGGGAAAAATTATGAAGCAAAACTCTTTTCATCCATGCTCCCCATGACATTTCTTTACCCCTCAAAAATTTTAATAATGAACTTTTTTTGTAAATGAAGCAAATTTTTAAGCAAAAGGCAAGATTAGAATACTGGCTCTTTCAATTGCTAAATTTGTAGATGTGGGCATCTAATCTTTATGGCCTCAGTTTCCTAATCTGTAAAATGAAGGGTTTGGACCACATAATAAATGGGGTCCTTACTAGCACTGACATTTTATGATCTGTATTCTAACATTGTATGTTGCAAAGTCCCTTCTGGTTCTCTCATTCTATGATTCAGTGAAATGAAGATTTATTAGTTCCTTTATTGGCAGATTCACAGAACCTCAAAATTGGAAGGGATGCCCGAGGTCACCTAGTCTAACCTCTCCTTGAACAGGCTTCTCTACTATTCAATTCAGTGACCTGTCTGATGATTGAATTTCATTAATTCTTCTCCTGTAAAACCAGGGGGCTGGTCCAAATGATCTCAAAGTTCCCCTTTATCTGTGGTTGTGTGTGATCCTGCGATTCTGGCAATGACCTAGACCGGCTTCCTTTCAGGCTGTGAATCAGGAGGGCTGGCAATCTGATCCTTTCATTTTTCCGTTACCAGGTTTGAGTGTTTGTTGCCTTCCTGTTACATCTTAGAAATTGACTGCATTGAGACCATAACACACACTTCCAAATCTCCTAGGAGCTCTCTGAACTGCTATTTACATCATATGCTGTTAATTTCACCTTCTGCTTGATCATTATACCTTGTCCCTTCCACCAGATTGTAAGTTCCTGGAGGTCAGGGATATCTCCTCACAACTGTACTCTGTGAAAAGCCTTGCAATCCAGTAGATACATGATAAATGTAGATTGCTACAGACTGACAATTCCTCCCATTTCATCTATTCTTCCTTCTTTCCTTCCTTTCTCTCTCTTCGTTTGTTCCTTCCTTCCTTCTTTTCTTTCTTCTTTCCTTTTCTCCTTTCTTCTTTCCTACTTTCCTTTCTTCTTTCCTTCTTTTCTCTCTGTTTCTGTCTTCCTTTCTCCTTTCCTTCTTCTTCTTTCCCTTCTTTCTTTCTCTTCCTTCCTTTATTTCTTTCTTCTTTATTTTTTCCCCCATCATTTTTGTTTAGGGAATGAACTTAGCTAGCTTAGGCATTTTCTTAAATTAAGAAAGGATTGATAATTAGTGCCTGAATAAGGACAATTTTAGTTACTTTTAAATTAAATATTATCACACAAGTGGGTTTTACTATGAACCTATAAGAGATAGCTTAATATAGAGGATGGAGGGCAGGACTTGAGATCAGGAAGATGCAGGTTCAAGTCATAACTCTTGCAAATAATAATAACCATAGCTAATATTTATAAAGTACCTTAAAGTCTGTGAGTACCTTTACATATATCTTTTGAGTCTCACAACAATCCAGTGAACCAGGAGCTGTTATCTAAAATCCCATTTTAGAAATAAGGAAACTGAGGCTGTGAGTGACTTACCCAAGTTTCTGAGGCCGGATTTGTATTCAGGTCTCCCAGGAAGCTCTCTAAGACTAGTTCATAGACAATTGCTATCAATTTGAAGGGATTTTCTCACTAGCTAATTTCTCTACAGCAATTTTGAGAAGGTACTCACAAATTGGTTTAGGGAATGAACTCAGCTAGGTAAGGCATGTGAGCTAAGGTACTCACAAAACACTAGTCAGATAATAGGCAGTACCAATTTTTTAAAAAGTGACTTATTAACATAAACAACATCCAAGAGGGAGGGCAACACACTATCTGCTATACAAAGTATGAGATATATTGTAGCAACAACAGCAACGCTATCAATAATGATGCCCACATTTCTATAGCACTGTATACTTTACACAACCATCCTATAAGGTACATACAGGCATACCTCAGAGATATGTAGGTTCAGTTCCAAATCATCACAATAAAGTGAGTCACGTGAATCTTTTTGTTTCCCAGTGCACATAAAAGTTATGTTTACACTATATTCTAGTCTATAAAATGTGCTTGTCTGAAAACCATGTACATCCCTTAATTTAAAAATACTTTATTGCTAAAAAATTCTAATCACCATTTGAGTCTTCAGTGGGTTATAATCTTTTTGTTAGTAGGGAATCTTGGCTTGATGTTGGTGTTTGCTGACTGATCAGGGTGGTGGTTGCTGAAGGATGCCGTAGCAGTGACAATTTCTTAAAATGAGAAAACAATGAAGCTTGTCACATCAATTGACTCTTCCTCTCACTTGATCATTTAGAAGCCATTGAAGAGTTATTAATTGACCTCATTTCAATATTAGTGTGTCTCAGGGAATAAGGGGGCCAGAAGAGAGGGAGAGACTGCTGGTCAGTGGAGCAGTCAGAACACACACAACATTTATCAGTTAAGTTCACCATCTTAAATATGGCATCTCGATATAATTATAACAGTAATATCAAAGATCACTGATCACCATAGTAGATATAATACTTATGAAAAAGTTTAAAATATTGTGAGAATTAACAAAATGTGACACAGACACGATGTGAGCACATGCTGTCGGAAAAATGTAAAAATGATAGACTTGCTCAAGGCAGTGTTGTCACAAGCTTTCAATTAAAAAAGACGCAATATCGTTGAAGCTCTATAAAGCAAAGCATGATAAAACGAGGCATGCCTGTAGTGCTAATATTTTTCTTCTTCATTCACACATGATCATTGTAGCTAGCATTTATGTGCTTTAACTTTACATTTTTTCATTTGATCCCCACAATATTTTAGAGGGATTTTGCAAATGGAGAAATTAAAGTTCAAAGAGCAGGTGTCCTACATGGGATTGTCACATAATCCCATCACTAGTAAATGTCATAGCTGGGACTTGAGGTCAGGTCTTCTGACTACAAATCCAATCCAATGTAATTTGGCAAATGGACAGCAAGGGGGCTCAGTGGATACAGGGCAGGGTCTGGAGGCAGGAAGACTCCTCTTCCTGAGTTTAAATCCTGTCTCTGACGCTCAGCTGTGTGACCCTGGGCAAGTCACTTAATCCTGTTTGCCTCAGTTCCTCAGCTGTCAAATGAGCTGGAGAAGGAAATGGCTATGCCAAGAAAACCCCAAATGTGGTCACATAGAGTTAGACAGGACTAAAAAAACAATTCAACAATTCGGCAAACATTTATTGTCTATTGTACACCGGGTTCTGTTCTTGGTACTAATGAATATACAATTCTAAGCAAGACATGTCTTGTGGACCACCAACCTTACATTTCAATAGGGAATCTTTAAGATACATATAATGATAAAATTAGAACAAAATACCAAAAGGTGCAAAGTGCTGAGTGAAATTGGTTTGGAGAAAGATCATTTCCAAAGTGATGAATCAGGGTTGTTGCTGCTGTTTGCCCTTCTCCTGAAGAGAACCATGACATCCACAAGAACATGCCAAGAGTTACAAGTGAATTGGATTTAAGTGAGGGAGGACTGTGCAAAATCACCAGCCTCACTTTCTCCTCCAGAGCCATTTGGGTTCAGTGGCCAGATGTAGATCAGGACAACTGGAGATGGCCCCTGGTGAATCAGGGAAAACTTTAAGAACACGGTGGCATTTGAGATAAACTTTCAATGGTCTTTGTGGTCTTTTCAACGCTAGTACTTTGAAATCAGGAGACATCTGTACTAGGAATCCTGACTCAGACACTTAACTAGCAGAGCCACCAAGGACAAATCAGCTAGTATCTTTAAGCCTCAATTTCTTCATCTGAGAATGGAAATGATATCAGTATCACTTAGGTCTCCCATTGGAAGGAAATATTGGATATAAAGTTCTTTGTAAACCTTAGCTATTTACATTTCAGCTATTATTATCATAGTATTATATAGCTTACTGTGTTCAATTCAATAACACTGAACCGCAGGTGTAAATGCCCAAGATTTTATCATCAAAAAGAACACTTATTTACCTTTATCCCAAGGTGCTTGTGGGTGAGGTCTGGCTCTCAGGTTACATAAAGGAATATTCAAGGACTGCCCCTAGCACATATCTCACTGAGGTTATAAAAGATCATTTGCTGGATGATACCTAAAGACAGGGGAAGCTAGGTGGCATAGTGGATAAAGTACTAGGCTTGGAATTAGGCAGACTCATCTTCATGAGTTCAAATCCAGACTTGGACATTTACTAGCTGTGTAACCCTGCAAGTCAGTTTGCATGTTGGCCTTAGTTTCTCATCTTTAAAATGAACTGTAGAAGGAAATGGCAAACTGTTCCAGTATCTTTGCCAAGAAAATCCCCAAATAGGGTCATGGAGAGTTGGACGTGACTGAAAACCACTGAACAACAACCCAAAGACAGAGAGCCAATTCAGAATCATTTATCTCCATTTCTACAACCTAAGAATAAAGTCACATTCATTTTGTGAGAGCTGATTGTTAAATTTTTCAGTTCAAGCATGTACACCCTGGAAATCAGCAAACATTCCAAATCAGTGCCTGATTCATTGTTTAGTCATTTGTCTAGACTTAAGAAAGTGATGAAGAAAATGTTAATAGTGTAGTTTAAACTTAAAAGTATCTTGTCAGTACATTTGCTTTTGCTGAAGGCACAGTTTCTCCCTTTCCACAGGCTCATCTTCTCAGGCTATGTGGAGGGTGTGCACTCAGAGACCTCCCTTGTAGCTCCCTTCCCAGGGAGGCAGCCTCCACACTGTCTGATGCTCACAGAAACACTGCTCATGTTAAATTCCTGGAAGTCAGAGAGATGTGGGTGCTGAACTCCAAGATCTAGGTGGGAGCCATAGTTCTCATGCTTAGTTAACATCATGAATGGCACTTGGCTAAGCCTCTTTTCTCCTAAATAGGAAACAGGGGAAAGAATTCTTTCATTATCACCATTTTCTGGTTTAAGCAAGTAGGTGACAGAGTCAATATAAAGCTGGACTTGGCGTGAAGAAGACAACAGTTTGAATGTTGCCTCTGACGCTAACTAGTTGTGTGATCCTGGGAGAGCTATTTACATTTTTTAAACTTAATCCTTTCATCTGTAAAATGGGGATAATAATAGCATCAAATCATTGTGTGGATCAATTGAGATAATACGTATAAAACACTTTGCAAACTTTAAGACAATAGAAATGTTCGCTATTATTATAGACTTGGGAGAAAGTGTTCTGCCAACAACAGCATAGAAATGCGACATGTTATTTGCAAATGACATGTGTAAATATGGTAAGGTAAAATGATAAGAGAAAATAATACCTACTTATTTGAAATTTTTGTGCGTGGATATGAGTCAAATTGTGCTTGTTTCTCCCTTGAGAAAGTCTGTTTCAGATTCTAAATCCCTATCAATGATGTAAGAGGTAAGATAAAGTGGGAATTTAGTTAGCCAGCTTTGTCAGCAGGCCAGCAGGACAGAAGTGAGCTTTGCCTGGGCATTCAGGCCCTGTTTGGAAGAGATCTGGAGCATGTGGCTGTTTGGGGGAGGGGTAAAGGAAAGCAATGAAGTCTAAAGCTGAGACAGAACCCTAGGGAACAGAGACATTTCCATGGTGTTCATGGAGACACAGAGAGCTTGAGTCTAGATGCCAGAGAGATGGGGAGGGTTTGGGTGTTTGTGGAGAATGCTGTTTATGTGGTTAGAGTTTCAGTTCTATCACTAACTTGTACAGTCATTGGCAAGGCATCCCATCCATCTCAGGCAGGCGAGTGCTGATAAATGTTTAATAACCGGCTTTACAGGGGAAGAAATGTACTAAGCTACTTTTAAGTTTAAACTGCACTATTAACATTTTCCCTATCACTTTCTGAAGTCTAGACAAAAAAGTAAACAATAAATCAAATTCTGATTTATAGTGTTTGCTGATTTCCAGGGTGTAAATGCTCTCACTGAAAATTTGACAACCAGTTCTCACAAAGTCTATATGAGCTGGCTCCAGTATACCTCTGATTCAGGACTTCATTTTAACTTCTAAGAGGCTGGGGTTAGATCATCTCTAAGCTCTATCATTCTGTAGCCTAACATTCTTTGTTCTAAGGTCCTTTCTAGCCCTGGAATTCTATGATTAATATTTTAACATTACACGTACTAAACTTCCTCCTAGGCCTAAATGCTCCATGTTTGAAGGGTCCACTTCTAATATTTTATGGTTCTATGACTAATGTGACATTGACCACACTGTATTTTACCTTGAACATTTATCCTTAGCAGGCATTCTTTCATAACAAAAGAACTTTCTTTTTGTCCTGGTTTGTCATCATGAATGTAGACTCAAAGAGTGTTCAAGAGCTAGTTCAAACTGTTGGTTAGAAGTTGTGTAACCTCTGAAGAGCAAGAATTAGGACCCATGATATTAGTGGACTCATGGGATCTCTGTGTTGGAGAAAGGTTGGCCTCTCTCTACATGAATTCCTATTAGAAACCAAATTATGACATGTTCTTAAAGTCTAGGCCAGGTGGGCTCATGAAGGTGACATCAGCTAAAGGCAAGCTTCGGCAAATCCTATTAGACCGTAAAGTATTCAAATATGGGTTTCCCTGTTATTTGAAACATCACCAGGTTGGCTCTTCTACCTCTGTCCATGTGAGGAGTCATCCTGTTACATGTGAGTGCTCTATCCAAAGGAATAGAAATTTTGATCACTTATGCCTTGCAAGGTATCTTAGAGTTTGGGGGCTAGGATTTTTTCTTCCTACTTATTTATTCTGTCATTGTTTGTTTGTTTTTTAAACCAGGACAATTAACCCTTTGGTCTCATGTAGTTTTTATTTATAATTTCTTGAAATATAGCTCTGAAAAACCAGGCTTTGAAGAAGCACATTGTGATTCAAATAGAGCTACTTGACTATGCCTTTAAACCCAAATCACTCCAGCTTTTACTGACTGACCAATAATAGGTCTCCAGCCCAAGCCTCACTTACTCAATGTTTGGATTTGATGGCTTAGAATAGATGTAAATAGCAATTGCTTCTGTTCTGACCAGAAACTCTGAGGGTCTTCCCCTGCTAGATTGATTCTTTCATAAAGGCAAACGAGGCCATCTTTTACCTCCATTCTTACCTGGCCTTTAATTACTGAATGGGTGTCGCCTCAGATAAACTGAGACCTGGGAAAGAATTTAGCCTAAAACAGTCAAAGTCTCCCATTTCATCAGGGCCATCACCAGTCATCCTGACCTATGTCTTGCCCCTGGATGACTCTGGGAGAGAGAATGAGGCTGATGACTTGGCACAGCTCTGCCTCACTTAAAGCCAATTTGCTTGCACGTCAAGACATCTCTCTTGAAATCACTGGTCCTCTTCAAGAAGAAAGGACAAACAACACAACCAGGTTGGCTACAAGGTAATGGCTTTTTCGTTCCCATTGTTCTTGAAAGTCATTTGCTACGTCACTAATGGGCTATGATTTGCACCAGTAAGGGAATACCCACCTCCATCTTAGAATTCCTTATTTCCTTCAAAATTCAGCATGTCACTTTCTGCATTTAACCTTTTCTGGTGCCCCCACTTTCTACTGCTTTTCCTTATAAACTACATTTTCTTTATTTTTTAAGTGCTTATACATGTGCATGTCTTATTTCTCCTTATAGAATGTAAGCTCCTTGGGGGAAGACCCTGTTTTTTTTTTTTTTTACCTCTTCCGTACCTAACCCAGTTCTTGGCTCCATGGAGTTGCTTAACAAACATTTGTTGATTATTAATTGATAATAACGTGTTAGGTATGTCATGTGAAGTATCCTGGGAGAAGGGAAGGGCTTTTCAGTGGCACCCTCACTCTTTAGCTTGTTTTCAGGGATTTTGATGTACTGCTGTTTGCTTGTGTTTGTTGAGTGGATTTATGGGTTGCGTTCTCTAGTTTTAATTAAACTAACCCTCACAAAATGGCCCAGTGGCTTAAAAAGATTCCTGCCAAGAAACCACAGATTGAAGATAATACTAATAGTGGGAGCATAAGCGAATTGCAAGTAATAGCAGAAATGACACTTCTGCTCCTGATACGAGCTCTACATTAGCCAGAATCCAAGGTAAAAACAATCACCATCTAATCAGATTTGCCAAGAAATTGAAATTATTATAATTATTTGAAATGTGGATTTATATTCACATTGTTAATGATCAGTCTCATTCTATTATACAGCGGGCCCCAAGATTATAGCTAATAAAAGTCTGAAGTCTTTAAAAAACTAAGTTTTTGTTGCCAAAAATGAAGTATTCCATCTTTAAAAACTCACATATATGTACACATATACATATATGTGCATATATGTATAAATGCATATATATATATACACACATATACTTGAAAAGTTTAGAAAGATAATTTTCTAATCTGCTTCCAAATCTTCCAAAATGAAGAGTTTCATTGGGTTTTGAATTCATGTATTCAAAATGTAAAAGTGAAACCTTTTCCAATTATGTTGCAAGACAGACCAATTGATATCAGGAAAGATAGATATTAATCAAATGTCTACAGAAATCTCCCTGGAATGGGACTGAGAAATGAATATCATGATTTAGTAAGTATAGTCAATAATGCTTATTTTCTGTTTCAACCTCCCTTTGCAAAATACCTTTTTTCTTTAACCTATGACAAACATTAAAATGATGTATCAAAATTAAGTGAACTTAGGACCAGAACTTCAAATCACTGTATTACAAAATGTTAAACCAAGATTTAAAAAATATATATATGTACATATATATACACACACATATATATAGTATACTCAATTATATTGTCTTCATCGAAGAATTAGTAATATATAATCATAAAATAATTTTAAATAGTGAAGTCAGAAAGGTTGTGCTGTTTAAAAAATTACTTGAAGAAATTTTATTTTATTTTATTTTTGTGCCATTTTTATGTGTTGCATAATGTATACAATTAGTTAATTCAACAGGTCATATATGTGGTAGAGCTCTAGACTCAGAGTTGATAAGACTTGCATTTAAATCCCCAGACACTAGCTGTGTGACATTGGGTAAGTTATTTAACCTGTCTCCCTCAGTTTCCTCTTCTGTAAAATGGTGACAATAATAGCATCTCTCTCCTGAACTTGTGGTAAGGATCAGATGAGATAATACTTATAAAACATTTTACAAACCTAACAGTGCTACATAAATGTTAGCTATCATCATGACCACCAACGTCATCATCATCCCCATCATTACCATCACTAACATCATCATCATCATCATTATATTTTTTTAGAGGAGTATGTGCTGAAAAATAGTTTATGATGGGGATACATGGTCAAAACTGAACTATATAATATTCTCTCTTTGGGGTGAGTTATATAGTACAAAACAAAACTGTATGATCCTCTAGTCCCCAGTGATTCAATGGCTATTTTCAGTTATTTCTTTTTTGAACCTTGAATAATAAAGAATGAATACTCTGGTAGTCTAAGACAGCAACTCAGATTCACAGTAAAGAATCCTTCCAATGGCAAATCCACAGCTCAAGAAGTTTCTTAGCACAGTTATAATTGAACTTACTCAGCTTCTTCTATCCTCTCCTCATAATTCTAACCTTTCCTTTTTCTTTATATATTGCTATTTTGCCCACCACATATGATGAGCATGATCATTGGCCACTTATGGTCTTGATTTTGTATTTATTTTGAAGTGTTCCGCAGAGATGATTCAGACATTAGGGAGCTTTGTTGCAACGTATGTGGGATTTTCCTTTTCATGATTTTAAGAGCCAGAAGGAAGCATCAAGTCTTCCATTGAGTCTTCTCCTGTCCTTCCCTCTGCTATGTTCCCTCCCCTCAGTTTCTGAAGACATTAATTACAGTCAAGAAAAATGAAGTGACTTGGCTCCCAGTCACACATCCAATTAGATGACTGGCTGAGGCCAGAGCCTAGGTTTCCTTTCTTAGTCTGGGACTCTTTCCACACCTACTAAAACCATTTTTCACTCTTCCTTCCCTTACTTTTATCTGAGGATTGCTGTATGAAAAGGTCTTTGTAAACCTTACAAAGGTCTATGTGAATGTGAGTCAATGTCAGAAGGAATGTAAGGCATTAGGACTCAGTCTTAGTATTGGAAAGGACTTTAAAGCATAGAACATCGGGAGCATGAACAATTAAAACATAGAATCTTACCATTTAGAATATTGTAGCTGGAAGGAATTTTGGGCATAAACTCCTTTGGAAAAGGATTGTTATCTGAGGAAATCTTTTATCATCTTGAGAAAGGAGGATCTTGAGGTGGGGAGAAGGGTTATCTTTTGTTTGTTTAGTTTTCTCCTCTGCTTCATACTAAAGACACCTGGGTAATGGCAGCTCCTAAATACACCGGTGCCAAGCACAATGAAAACAACAGCAAGGGGACTTGGCTTTTAGTTGCACCTTTCCTGCTAATTTGATGTGAGACCTTCCCCAAGTCACTTCCTTTCTCTGGGATCTGTTTTCATTTCTGTAAAATGAAGGTGTTGGTCTCTCAGATGCCCTAGCATTCTAATGGTGGATAGCTGAGATTCAGATAGCAGCCTCCAGGATCTCTTCTACCACACCACACCAAGCTTCTTTTAAGGACTAAAATATAATGCCACAATATTCCGCTTTTGGTCCCCTCCAGCTGTAGAATTTATGTCTTCAAATCCCTTTGTCCTCTACATATTCTAAGGTCCTTTCAGTTCTAAAATTCCATTTTCTAAGGTTCCTTTAGTACTGATGTTAATTCTGCACATAGTGCTTAAAGGTTTACATAGCATTGTTCTCATAACAACCCTGTGTGATAAGTGATTAAAGCATTCTCATTCTCATTTAATAAATGAGGAAACTGAGGCTAACAGAGTGTTAAATGACTTGCTCAGAGTCATGCAGTTAGAGTCATAAGATGTGATATAATAAACTCAAGACTCCTGACCCTCAGTAAAGTGCTTTTATTTTTACCCAGGCAAAGCCTGTCTCAAAAAACTGATCTTTTAATCACATGATAAATGCTATATTATGCATATATATTATGTTTAAGTGTAGTTAAATTTTAGGTTTTTTTCTAGTTTGCTGAATAAAGTATTATGTTATAATTAAGAATTCAATCAGTGTTTACCTTTGAATTTTTTTCTTTTTAAATTGTATACTCTGGTGAAATATTTGTGTATAGCGAAGATCATGATTTCTATATCCTGAGGTTGTTCAGTTAATGAGCATTTATTAAGGATTTACTATATGTTTATTTAGCGAGGCACTGTGCTGGGGATACAAAGAAAGGCAAAACGTATAACATGTCAAATTGCTAGCCTTCTTAAAGGACAGAGGAGAGGAAGGGAGAAAGAGAATTTAGAACTTAAAATTTGAAAAAAAGGTTAAAATTGTTTTTACGTGTAATTTTTGAAAAATGAAATATTAAACAAAAAAAATAAAAATAGGCAAATAACCCAAAATAACAAACAACCCACAAACCAATCTCTGCTCTCAAGATGGTCCTTGAGAGTACAGTCTAGTAGAGGAGACTTCAAAGAAGATACAGAAGATATACAAAACAGTTATATCTAGTACGGGCATATTATGATTCTGGAAAGGCCGATAGTAGGTTATCTCGGAAATCCACACTAAATATTGTATAATTGCATAATAATATATATTATATTTGTAACACAACCAAGAAGCTAATTTCAATTAAAAAACTGATGTCAATGGGTGGAACCAAGGGAACATTGTATACAATAAAAACAATGTTGTTTTAAGAATGCTTTGAGCCACTAAGTCATTTTGACTATTATAAATACCTAAATCAATTACAAAGGACCTAGGAAGGAAGATGCTATCTGCATCCATAGAAAGAACTGATAAATGGAAGTATGCATAGAATGATTTTATCTATATTTACCTAGTTGTGTCTAATGGTAGATATCTCTAGGACTGGAGGTGGGGAGAAGAGGGAAGGAAACCAAAAAAAAAAAAGAAATTTGCATGATAACTTTGTTGTATATTTAGAAGAAATAGCAAGTTGTACAGGGTAGATTTGCAGTTTCATACGCAATCATCTTTTTTTTATTATACGGTATTATGAAAATACTTGTTTTGTTCTGTGAATTGAAAATAAAATGAATTTGTAACAGAAAAAAAAGACAAAAAAAATTTAGAGGCACCAAAGGGTGTTGAATCAGTCAATTGTTAGATGGAATACATGTATAAATATGTATGTTTAAACATATACATATTCAGGCACAACACAAAAGGTACACACATATGCATGGCATGTGTACATTTATATATAAATATAGACCCACACACATATACTATATATGTATATGTGTATGGGTATATATTATACACATATATATGCACACATATATGCATATACATATACACTCTATGTACTCTATATATTTCTATATACTCTCCCTATATATATACCCCCTCTCTATATATATACATATTGTATATATAAGTGTGTGCATGTGTGTATATATATATATATATCATGTATATATATATATAAAACGTGTGTGTGTATATATATATACACATATAAATGGAGAGAGAGAGAGAGAGAGAGAGAGAGAGAGAGAGAGAGAGAGAGAGAGAGATTAAGCAGTTTTTCAGTTATAATTAAAGAGGCAGTAGATTTTACTTCTATCCCCTCTGTGGAATGCTTCCACATCTCTAAAACTGACCCTTGCAGCATCCAGCATCTTTCCATTTTCTGACTGTAGGCGGTAGTAGGGGTGGTTTAAGGAATGGAAGGAGCTAAGTAGCACTGGAATCTGGAGATTTGGGGCATGAAAATACAGGTAAAAAGAACTTGCCTAGATCCTGGAGGGCACCATGTAAAAAGGCCCCGTAGTGATGCTATTAATAATTGATGCTAAAAAACCCCAGTCAGGCATTTGGCACTGCTCTGTATTCTTCACACCCTACATACTGTATTTCCCTAAGTGGATAAGTTTAGCAGTGAACATCACCATGACCTTTTAGCCAGACCCTGAATACTTTCTCCACAGTGGTGGCTGCCTCCTCTCTAAAAATCCTTTCTAGTTGCCTGGAGAATAGTCTTTTACTCACATAACTGAAGAAGCATATACTTAAGCACTACATTGATTTTCCATAGAATTTTATAAGTGCAGACATTCTCTTTCATTTCCTGACAAACTATCATATTCCCCAAAGTGTCCAATAAAAATCAGTAATTTGCACATTGCCACTGAAGTTGGTGACTGCTTATTGAAGCTAGATGCTAGGACCAGTACCTTTTCCATCCACTCCCCACCTTTCTCAGGAAAGTTGAGTGGAAAGAAGGGAGCCATTCACCCCTTTCAAGGCCCTTTCTAAGAATAGTAAGTGGTTGCTAGCCCATCCTCAAAAGTTAATGGAAACTGGAAGACACCAAGGCAGGTGGCTCAGAATTCTATTTCCACCTAAATTTGGAAAGTTTGAACCCAGTCTGTTGAAATGGAACTGTTGAAGCACAAATGTTACATATTGAGTCCATGGGGTAGTTTTTTAAGCCCCCATTTGGTATTGGTGGAATGGGGGCAGACATTCTTCCCCTCTTACCTTGTGATAGGAACCTTGGGGTAATTACGGAGAAAGCATTTTGAAGATGAATTGCGTTTACAGAAAACTGAGTGAATTTCCCTTAGGTTGCATCATAAGATAAGAAGAAATGCAAAGTGTGAACTCATCATTCTTAAGTGTAACTACTCACACATTTCCCCTGCCCCGACCTTGGTACTGGATTACTCTATGCAAATGCCTTCGGGAACTCAAGGGTCGGTCTTCCTGGACCAGAGGTTTTTTTCTGGCAGGATCACAATCCAGCTCAACATGAGTGAGCCAAAAACAGCGGAGATATTTAGACTCACCTGAAAGTCGACTCCCTTCGTGCTCCCCGCTGAAGATGAGGCAGAAGATTGGGCTGCAAAACTTGCAATACCGGTCTGGCAGACTCCAGTTGGGATCCCAAGTCCGCAGCAGAGGCGGGGAGCCCTTTAGAACCCCTGGGGATCTAACAGGAAACATACAAAAAGAAGCAGCGTCTCAGAAACCAGAGAAAAAGACTCAGACGGGGCTCTCCTGTCCCCAAACGTGGCCCCAGCCAGGTCCCCTATGCGCTGGGTAGGAAGTATAGATGCTCTCAGCGAGAGGCATTGGATTGTTTTCTTTCTTTTTACCCCCTCTCTCCCTTCCCTTAGACCTGGCACAGGGGAGCGGGCTGGTGGCTCAACCTGTTGTAATCGAACATGTGGGTTGCTGGTTGTTGCAATAATATTGCAGCAGCCTCATCATTAGAACAGCTTTACCGGTCCGTGGTAACAACGAGCCAGCTCCGCTTACCTGGCTCTGAGGCTGCTGCTCTTGCCTCCAGCTGAGTTGTTGGGTCTAGCGGAAGCAAAGCAGCAGAGAGGGACTGGAGAGAGGGGCTGAAAATGCCAATGAATTTTTGGATTTTTCTATTTGGAAGCAAGTTTGGAAGCAACTTCCTGCTGCCTTGAGATCACCTGGGTCCAGTGTATCAGTCAGAGCTGTATTTCCCATCAACCGTTGTCTATCACTGCTATCCATCAGCACCTCTGCTCCCTCCCCAGTTTTCATGATGGAACAGAGAACCCTCTTTACCCTCCTTTCCCCTTCCATTCTAGTTAGATGGTACAATGGATAAAGTGCTGGACTTGCAGTAATATATACCTGAGTTTAAGTCCAACCTCAGACATTTATGAGCTGTGTGACTCTGGGCAAGCCAGAGGGCAAACCTCTGTTTGACTCAGTTTCCTCATCTGTAAAATGGGGATAACAATAACACCTACCTCCTCTGAGAACTAAGGGTCATTGCCTATGGGTTATTATAGAATGGAGATGATTCTGGATTCTCAAAGCCAATGCCAACAGAACATCCTACACTCTGGTAGGTCTTACCAATCTGGAAAGTCTTCCAGAATAGAACCTGTGAAAGAGGACTCTACGAGGCAACGAACCTACTATTTAGTTGTTCCTGAACTTATTCATTCAACAAATAAATTTTAATTACCTACTGTGTGATGAGTAACAAGAATTTATGTTTATATAGGATATTTCAAACATCTTGGGGCAGATTTAGGTTATCATAGCTGAAAAATGCCACAGGACTTTTGAGGCATCCTGTATAATACTTTAAAATTCTACAAAGTATTGTCCTTTGAATCCTGTGTGGTTGGTAATACAGGTACTATTATCTTCATTTTACAGACAAACTGAAGTACAGAGAGGTTAACTTAAGGTCATATAACCAGCAAGTGTTGGAGGTAAGATTTGGATTTGTGTCTCCTGATCCCAAGTTGAGGGTTCCATCACACTACACTTCTGTTTCTCTAGTCCACTAAGACAGGGTCCCTGTCTTCATTAAACTTGTCTTCACCTAAATTTACCTTAGTCTGGTAAGGATAGAGGATATAACAGCTGACTATATGCATACATATATGCATATGTATGTATATATGTACACACGTGTGTGTATAACAGTAAGTAAAATCTGTTTATGTACACATATTTATTATATTATTAAAAGTATATATAACACACACATATATAATAAAATCATAATGCCCTATTTTCTCTCCATATTTAGAATATTACATTAGAATTGTGTTAAAGTTATGGAGCAAAGCACTATATAAAGACTAGAATGGAGCTAGTGTCTGAGTTACGCTTAAAACAGCAGTTTTCTAAACTTTTTGGTTTATGTAGGTTAATATTTATTTACCGTATTAGAAACATTTTAGTATTATTATGAAAAGAGTTTTGACTTTGAGTACCCCCAAAAGACCCCCAAAACCACACTTTTGAGAACTGATACTTTAAAGAATGTGTAGGAATTCTACATACGGAAAGGAGAAGAAAGGGCATTCCAAACATAGGGACCAACCTGAAGCAAAACCACGGAGCAGGAAGAGTCCAGAGTGTCTTGGGGATAGTGTCAAGGGGGCAGAGAATGGTCTGGTTTGGTTGGCACATAGAATGAATGGAAGGGAATGGTGGTGACAGAATCAGAAGAGATTTGCTCTAGTTCAGTCCTCTCGTACTAAAGAAGAGAAAACAGGCCTCAGGAAGTTAATGACATTGAAGTTTCTACAGGTTAGAGGCAGTATTGGAACCCAGATCTTCTGAGTCCAGAGCTAGTGCTCTCTCCACTGACTCACAAATGATAAGGGTGTGTGTATCACCTAACAGACTATAATCTCACCCTGTCTCTAGGATCTAAACCAGAGGGAGCAGAGAATGAGAGTTGATTGTACCATTCCTAGACTCAGCTACAAATTATGCCTCCTCCTCCTCCTCACAGAATACTTTGGGTCTGGCTCATGCAATTACTTTGTGAGTTTGCCTTATCTTACCCAAAACAAAGCCTCCAACTCATTTCTAGGTCACTAACTTCAAACCACACTGACTCCACTGCAGCTTTTGTTCCCACCACCTTTGCAATTAGTTATTTTTCCTCATTAGGAGCTTGTATCCTGTGAGGATGAGGGCAGGGGCAATCTTGTGTAAGGGTGGAGTCAAAAGTATCTTACCCCTATTTTAGGCTTTAATAGGGGAGAAGATCACTGAATCAATCATTCAATCATAGGCTTTAGACAAAGCATGAAACATATCTTTCTCAACCGCCAGCTTAGATGGGGAACACACTAGAGGGGGCTCAAGCAGTAGCATGGGAGAATTTCTCTCAACTACTCAGGGGTACCCCTAGGGACATATGTAGCCCTACTCTGGAAAAACCAACTAATTTGTAACTATGGGAGGTGGGATAAAGATTGTCAGAGCTTAAATGGGCTGTATTTGTTTGCATGTATTTATATCCCCAACATTTAGCACAGTGTATAGAATGTAATACATATACATGCTTAATAATGTACTCTTTTTCTCATCTATTTGTCTTTTTATCTATCTATCTATCTAGAGAGGAAAAGGTATCCCTAAACATTAAGAAAGCATGATGGGGGTAGGAGGTATTGAGCAAGGGGAAGGGAATGTTACTACTTTCTATATGTCTTTTTTTCCTTTGCTTTCTTTTCCAAATATGTTTTGCTTTGAGGGTAAAATATGACTCCCACCCAAAGCATTTGACTGAAAGTATGTTTTTGTTTATTGCTTTCTTTCCTAAAATTGCCTGGGTCACGGGTTCCCTTTTATAGGTGAGGGAAGAATAGGAGTGGAAGGAGAAGCCGGCTGGTTGGCTGCCCTGTCAGCACATAGGAAAGCTACTGGGATCCTGGGTGAAGGAGGCATTATCTCCAAAGAAGTTAATCTCTGACAGGTTTCCAAACCTTTCTAAGGACCCCCTTGAGAAAAGCTGAGTGAAAAGTCAAATACTCTTTCAAATGTAAAATCAGGGGAATGAATTGGCCAAAAGAATCTATTAAGAGTGGATTTGCACACACACGAAATATCTCGCACAAGTCAGTGTGGGAGAGGGAATGAAAGATCTTATTAAAAACAGGGAGGTGCTAGGTCCTAGATATTGGCTCTGGTTGGTGAGGGGAGGGTACACGTGTAACTGTGGATGTATTGGTCTGGACCTTAGCAGTGGAATATGGCAGAAAAACCCAAGCATTAAAAATAAAAGACATGCTTGAGTTCCATCTCTACTGCTACCTCCATACTAACTTACTAACTCTTACATCAGTGTCTTTCTCTCTCTGGGATTTCATTGGCTAATCTGGAACATTGCAATAATCTGCATCTCAGGATCATGGACTGGAAATTGCTTTGTAACCAAAAAGTGCTATAGGAATTCCCAATGCTTTTGTTACTATTAATAACAATAATAATTTTATTCTAATCTTTTTCAATGGAATTTAGGCAGAAATAGTTGACAGACAAGTCAGTTTTTATTCTTTTATACTTAATCTTCTGTGGGCTCTTGCATAGGTACATAAATGACTGCTTTTGTAATTAAAAACAATAACGTTCCTCCCCGATGCAATTGCCCTCACCCACTCTCACTGAGGCCACCTATTTAGCTCCATTCTCCATCCTCCAGACCCAGTAGGAATCAGGCTCTAATCGGTTCCCTCCTTCCTCCTGCCAGTTCAGGAGCTTTGAGTGCTCTTCCACAGGGGAGAAGATAGGAGAAATCATTGTCCAGAAAAAGGGTCTTACCATCTGCCTTGCCACTAAATCTTTCCCATCCCTAAGCACTGCCATCTGACCTGCCAATGCACCGTAAGGACACCTGTTTTCGGCTGTCTGCCCTATAGCTCCAGTCCAAGATCAGGGGTCATTCTATATGCCTTGCAGCTGCACTTTTCCACATATGTGGTTTCCCCAACACAGAATGTGAGAACAAAGGCTGTCTTGTTTTTTCAATTGGTATCCCCAGCACTTAACACAGTGCTTGTCATATTGTAAGAGCTTAATATTTTTCATCCATCCATCCACTCATTCATTCATCTATTCATTCATTTATTCATTCCCTCACTCATTCATTCACTTCCAGTAAGCCTTCTTGTCATGTGGAGGTGATGGCATTACCACTGGAGCACAAACTTCAGCAAATCCCATATAGCTAGAAAGGCTCAGAGTCTGGGTCTGAAGACAGACTTGCACATAATGTGTCATTTGAAGACCAACCTAGCTAAGGATGCTGAGGCTTATTCCCTGGAGGGAATAATTTCTTGAAATACTGAAGTAAGATATCATTGACCTTCTCTTTAGGGCAGTTTTCTGAATTACCCAACAGAAGACAACTTTACTCATAGGAAATCAAAGAATGAAATAGGATATAATGATATAAAATGTTAGGCCCCCCCCATAGGGACTATGAGGAAGACAACCTGTAATATTTGTCATTCCAGAATAACCTCAGATCCAATTTCCTGTGGGGCTAAGCATTTTATACTTCAAACAGTCAAGGTTAAAATCACCTTGGCCCACCTTGAGCATTCAATCCTCAGGGGAAGGGCTAACAAATCTCCTGGAACAATTAATTGCCTCTATGATCAGATTGTCCATGGTAGATGCCCCTCTCTTTCCCGTTGGACTTTCCTTTGCTCTGATGTATTACCTACCCTAGCAAACTATTTGTGACCCACGTCAAAAAAGTCCTAGTAGCAACTTTGCTGAAGAAAAGGCTGAAATTGTTTTTTTGCATTAATCCTTGGGTAATCATTGAACTAGAACTGGGAGGGAACTCAGAAGTTTTTGAATTTGATCTCATTTCACAAGGAGAGCAAGTGACTTGCACAAGATCACAAGGTAGTAAACATGTTTCAGTCCTTGTTTTGCAAAATCTTTCTAGAAATTAGTCCAGAGGAGCACTAGGTCTGTTATGTAGATACCTTGAGTCCAGAGATGAATTAACAGCATGTCCCTGGGTGAGTCACTTAACATCTATAACTCTTAAGTTTTCTCATCTGTAAAATAAGGATGGTAAACATTTTTGCTACGTTCAGATTTGCTAAATTAGAAATTTTATTTAAAAATTTCATAGCAATTTTGAAATATAAATTGATTTGTTATTTCCTAGTGCTATGTAAGAATGTGAAATTTTATGATTGTGGTTAGTTTTCATTGTTTATAGCTCACAGACTGATTTTATCTTCTCTATATGCTACATGTTGGAGCTACTTTTCTGGGTTCCCATCTCTCTCTCTCTCTTTCTGCTTCTCTTAGTAGCCCCAGCAAAGCCTGTAGGTCCATAGCAACTCTTTGATAAACATTTTGTGTCCTGGTCCACAACATCTGGTTGTGACAATGTCAGTCTACGAATATTGCTGTCATCCAATGCCTTAACTAGGCACTAGTAGGGTGGACTTGGAATCAGGAAGACTCATCTTCATGAGTTGCAGTCTAGCCTCAGACATGTACTAGCTGTGTGGACCTGGGGAAGTCACTTAACCCCATTTGCCTTAGTATCCTCATCCCTAAAATGAACTGGAGAAGGAAATGGCAAACCACTCCAATATCTTTGCCAAGAAAACCTCAGATGGGGTCATAAAAAATTGGTTGAACAACAGCAGTAATGTATTGTTATCCTGGGAGGGTTTGCTTATGGGAGGAAATGGACAAGGGTGGACTCTGGAAAGGCAATTTTCACAGTGATAGGACCCTAAGTATGGTGACCTGGGGCCAGACAAGTCATTGGATGTAATGCGAGGTGATAATGACAGTTCAGGACTCCCAGGTGGGTCAGTGGGCTCAGAGACTTACATTGATGAGGATGTATGCTCTCTCAGATATCAGCACCCTGGGTCAAAGCTCTAGTAATCCTGCTCTAGTTATGTGTCTGCTTTCATCCGTGAAATAAGTAATCCAAACATAGATAATTAAATGATGACCACATTATTATTTATAAAGCACACTAACAGAAACAAAAGCTAAAACTCAGATAATGTGGAGGGAGACAAAAATTTTAAAAATGGATATCAGAATTCAAAAATTGTTAATTGAGAAAGTGACTAAACCAATATCAAATGAATACAGGGAATGAATATTGTTCAGTTGTTCAACCATTTTTCAGTCTTTGTGATTCCATTTGGGGTTTTCTTGGCAAAGATCCTGGAGTGGTTTGCCATTTCCTTCTCCAGATCATTTTACAGATGAGGAAACTGAAGCAAACAGGGGTAAATGACTTGCCAAGGGTCACATGGCTAGTAAATAATTGAGGCTAGATTTGAACTCAGGAAGGGGAGTCTTCCTGACCCTAGACCTGGTACTCCAACCACTGTGCCACCCAGCTACTTTGTGTTATAGAGTACTTTGTGTTATAGAAAGAGTACTGAACTAGGAGTCAGGAGATGTGAGTTCTAGTCATCTTTGCTATTGCTTAGATATGAAATTAGCTATGAAATCTTTGAAATGTAATTAAATTTCTTTGGACCTTAATTTCAGCATTTATAAAATAAAGGGATTGGAAAAGCTGTTCTTTGGTCTTCTCAGGTTCTAACATTATATATTTTAGTTCTCAGCATTCTACTTCTAAGATCCCTTTCACTTCTAATGTTCCAAATTCTATAGTCTCTTCCTAATCAAGTATTAAAACAATTCACAGGGTAGTTATTTATTCAATGCTTGCTATGTACAGTGCTCAGAGCTTTGGGGAATATGAATATGAAGGAAAACCAGTCTCCTTGCCTCAAAGAACTCATACTTTGGCTGGGAAAAAAAATCACATAGACACAAGACACTCAAGGCACAGTAGAATGTAGAAATAAAATTTTAAAAAAATATAAAGAAAGTGGTCCAAAGAATTCATGAGAGAAACAGGGAACGATTGAGTAGGAATTCAAGGAAGATTTCATTGAGAATTTGGCATTAGACTTGGACATTGAAGGATGGGTAGGAATTAGAAGGATGGAACTGGGAAAGGAAAAGCAAAAGCCAAAACATGTGATAGAAAATGGGGACCATGGAAGAAAATGTTAAGTAGTTCATTTTAGCTGGAGTCTAAAGGAATAGATTTTGGAGTCATGTATATAGAGGTGACTGTCGGGATCCAGAGAGTGGATTTGATCAGTGAGGAAGAGAATATAAAAGAAAAAGATGGCCAAGTACAGTTGTCTGAGAAATATCCAAGTTTATTCTTCATGATACCAGCCTCTCAAAAATGATAAGAAATGTAATGTAGAGGACCAGAAGATTTAGATTAGAGTCAGGGTTTGGTAACTCCTAGCTGTGTGATCTTAAAGAAATCTCAATCTCTTTATCCATAAAATGAGAACAGTTTTTATCCCAAAGGGAGCTTGTAAAGAAAGTGCTCTCTAAATTTTGCAGTGAAAATGCAACCTCTTATTATAACAAGAAAAAAGAATTGATGGTTCTATTAATTCTAGATAAAGAAACAACCGATTATCATCACATCTGATCATTATAGGGGGTGATTGAGGGAGGTGGCCCAGAATTGAGGGAGGTCTTTGCTGGAGTACCGAACGATGGTATTTCTTGAGGGCAGCAGTCCCCAGCAAATGGTCCAGAGATCCTTGAAGTCTCCTGAGATGCTATCAGGAGGTCCATGAAGTCAAAACAGTTTTCATAGTAATACTAAGACAGTTTAACTTTGAATATGGTAAATATACCAAGGTATATATAACCCATATAATAAAGAAAAACTATTTTGGGGGGTATCCTCAATTTTTCAGAATGTAAAAGGGGTGTTAGGACCAAAAAATTTTCTCTAGGACAAGGTGAGTCATGGGATGCAACATGATGATGGGAATACAGCATGATATATTAGAAACAACACTCCCTTTTGGAATCATAAGAAAATCTGGGTTCCAGTTTCAGTCCTATCATTAACCAGCTGTGTGACTTTGCGCAAGTTATTTAACCTATCTGGGCCTCCATCTCCTCCTTTGTAAAATGAGAGGGGAGTAAGTGGCCCTAATGCCCCTATCAGGTTTCCTGGTCTCTGAGTCTGTGACTGAGGAAGAAGGAAAAATCTGTTAATTCACTGAGCAGCTCCCGAATTTTTTTTAAGGGGACTGGGTCAGGCGGTTAGATTTCCTTTAGTTGCTTCCTGCCAACCCATTGCTCTCGATTTCCCAAAAGAATTGCAGTTTTATTTTTATTCCAGAACTTTAAAAAAGGGCTATGTGGTCGACCCTAAAAGTCCCTCTAGAAATGAAGGAACGGCCCATAGAAGGCCAGGAGCCATCATTCTTTTCTTGATTAATTGTAAAGATTTCAGAACCAAGAAAAATATAGAAAGAGACAAGGAATAGTTGTGACTCCAGCTTTCTGATATAAAATATCGAAGCCTCTTCTTTTTGGGCCAATCCTATTATTTTTTGAGAAGAGGGTTTATATAGATCCCCGATGCTCTCCTTCTGCATTCTATGTCATCGGCAGCAAGACACATGTGGTCAATTTTCATCTGGTAGTACTGGCAATGGAGGTGAAACTCCAAAGATAAGTTCACCACCTTGAAGCCAGCTGTAAACCTGACTCTTCTTATTTCACTTTGACACGGTGGATGAAGGGATATGTCAAAAGCAATCATCACTTCTGTCTCCTACAAAATATGTAACCTAGTTCTCTAATTGTCCCTCCCCAAGCTAGGCAGAGGTGATGAATCATCCATTTAAGACAATTGTGATTTTATTTTAACTTACTTTAGGCGTTGAGAAAGATAAAAGAAAAAACGTTAGTTTTACATCACTTGTAATGGTTTCACTATACAATTAATCTCTTTGGGCCTCTGTTTCCTTAAATGAGAGGGCTATATAAAATATAAAATGAAAGGATTATGCAAAATGATCATAGGATAATAGAGGTTTAGGGCTGATCTAGGATCATAGAAGTTATCTAGTCCAAACCCCTCATTTTAGGGATAAGGAAACGAGATCCAAATCACATAATAACTTTTAAGTGCCTCAGTTTCCTCACCTGTAAAATGGAGATAATAATAGCATCGACTTTTCAGGGTTGTTGTGAGAATTCAATGAAATGTCATATCTGTAAAGTATTTTACAAATCTTAAAGCCCTACATAAACGCTAACCTCTATTATTCTTACTGTTGGTGTTGGCTAAAGTCAAAGATCCGGGAGGTTCTTCAACTCCAAATCCAAGACGCTTTGTGTTATGCCACCCTGCCCCGAGGACCCCTTCCTGTTTATATATTCTATGTTTTGGGTCCAAACATTTCATGTTCAAAGGTCCCTTCTTCCTTCCATACTTGTTCTAAGGACTCTGACTATTCTAAGATTTTATGTTCTAATATTCTATATTCAAAGGTTTCCTTTCCGTGTTAACATTGTATGTTTTATGATTTGTAAGAGAAAACAGAAACCGAAGGAGACTTCAAATATCCATCCGACAATGTATGACCACTTACTGAACTCCAGCTATTGATCTGTGCCTTTTCACTGTTGAAAGAGAATTGGGGGCAGGGAGGAGTGAGAGGGCACGGGAGAGACGTATTGTAACAAGAACAAGGGAAGGGTACGTTGTTATGTCTGAACTTGTTTTGGCCTCGGGGTTGAGCAACACAAGTGGGACTTTCGACTAGTGTGTCAATATGGATCATGGTTTTAAAGAAAGCACTTGAAAGGCTGCCCTATGAAAGGGAGACAAGACTTGTTTTGTTTGGTCCCAAAGGAGAGAAGTAGGAGCATGCGATGGAATCTACACGGTGGTAAATTTAGGATTGACAGAAGAGAAAACTTCCTACCAAGAAAGACTATCCCCAAATGGTGTGGGCTGCTTCCAGAGGCTGTGAATCGCCCCTCACTGAAGGTTAAGTAGAGACTGGATGATCTCTGTCATAAGTGCTGTAGAAGAGATCACAAGAGGCAGGGGCTGATCAACATGCCTTCCAAGATCTCTTGTAACTCTGAAATAGCATGGTTCTATGATGAAGAGGATTGCAGACAGTAATTGTTTAATTCACATAATAACATTACTTATGAACCATTATATATTGTTAGCTATTTTGTTGGATCTTCTCAACAATCCTATGAAATAGATCGTATATATTGTCACCATTTTGCAGATTAAGAAACTTGTCCAAAGTCACTCTTCTAGTAAGAGTGAGAGCCAATCAAAACTCAGATCCAGAATTTTTTTAGACTCCCAACATCACTCTCTTTCATTTTAGAATTTGATCAGTAAATTGCCTGAGTTTAAAAAGCTGACTATTCTAGGTAAGCATCCTGGGTTCTGATCCCAACTTTGCAAAGTACCATCTATGGGACATTAAACCACTTGATGCATCTGTCTTGAACTTTTATCTGTAAAATGGAATAAATATAAATAAATAGAGAGATAGCTAGATAAATGCACAATTAATGATATGAACTGGATAGCTCAATGGAATCTGGAAAACCTGAGTTCAAATTCTGCTTCAGACATTAATTGAGTGATTGGGTTGGTCACTTAACCTCTCTGACTCTCATTTTCTGTACTTGTAAAATAGGTACAATAATGGCACCTACTTCATGGGATTGGTATGAGATATTTTTAAGTACTTTGAAAACCTTAAAGCACCATATAAATGCTAGCTGTGATAAAAATAATAACAATTATGTATTATATGTTGTATAGATAATATATATATATCCTTATTCCTCAAAGTCTTCTTGTAGCTATAAATAGAAGAATAGACATAAAAACCCTTAAAAAAAAGTTGAACGATGCTCTCCAAATATAAGGATGAAATAATTTGCAAAGTAAATGAAGCAACCGAAGTGATTACTGGGAACTAGAAAGAAAGAAACTGGGTAAGTGTAGAGTCTGAAGAACTCTGCTAACAAGTAGAGAGGGAAAAGATAAGGCATTGCTCCGATCAAAACTTGATGTTTGTGTTACTTGTAAGGGGGAGGTGTGGACAAGGCAAACATGCCTTGCTAGTTGGATTCTCTAAGGTTAGTGACTGCAATTCAAGTTCTTACCACCAGATGGAGTGATGTTTTGTTAGGTTAGAATAACCTTGCAGTGGGTTGCCTTCTGAATCTGGCATTTGAGATCTCAGGGTCTTTCAGGGAAAATGAATTCTATTCAAATAGGACTGTATGAAACAAGTGTACGATATATTATATGGAGTAAAAAATGACATTATTAAGTCCTAGAAACCTCCTCAGGTCAGCAATAATATCTACTTTGAAGATACAAAGCAATATCTATGAAAATTTTAGAATTCAGTGGAAGAGAACAGTGCAGGAGAAATAAGGGCATGCTTGAGCTGCGAGGGGCTATGGAAATGATCTAATCTCAATGCTTTAGCTAGGACACAGTGACCATAGCTTTGTATCAGGATGCAAAAATCTGGAGGGTGCAAAAATTCAAAAATATGCTCTTTCAGCATTTCTCTCTTCTGCTCAACTGAATTCCCCTTAATTACTTATGATATTATTTTCACATCACGAATTACAAAGTTGAATTAAGGACATTTTGGGGGTGGTGATTTCTCCAGTCTCTGAAAATATGACTTATCACAACCGTGACTTAGTCTAACTTCATGATTTATTTCATAGGTAAGAAAGCTGAAACTCAAAGAAGTTCCTCAAGTTTCCCAAAGTCACACAGCAATTAGAGGCAGACCCAGGTTGTCTGATTCTGGAACGATCTCTCCTTTTCTTTATTCCGTTTAGAAAGATCCAAGGCAGTCTAATAAAAGGAGAAACTTTCTAATATCAATAAGAAATAATCCTTCCATTTGGGGAATGAAACTTGTCATTACTTGTAATCTCATACTTGAGCAAAGGTGTGGGACAGTGGAAAGCACATGCTGACAGTTAGTATTATGACCCTATACAAGTCATGTGCTATTGGGAATTTGTTATTCTTGTTCACAAAGTGACCTGGGAGATCATCTAGTCCAATTCTGACATTTTACAGATGAGGAAAATAAAGCCCAGATGAGGGAAGTGGCTTAGTCAAAGGCAAGTTAAACAGTTCAGTGGACATGAGCATTTGTCCTGGAATCAGGAAGATCTGAGTTCATATCTAGCCTCAGATACTTATTAGCTGTGTGACCCTGGACAAGTCTTCATTCAACCACAGTCTGCCATGTTTTCCTTATAAATGTAAAATGAGGACCATGACAGCACTTACTTCCCAGGGCTGTTGTGAAGTTTAAATGAAATAGTATTTGTGAAGTTCTTAGCACTGGTACATAGTGGACACAGTGAATGCTTGCTTCCTTCTTTCTTTCCAGCATCAATGTCAGAACCAGAATTCAAACCCTGGTTTTTACATTCCAAATCAGTGTGTTTGTGTGTGTGTGTGTGTGTGTGTGTGTTTTACATTGCCTTTTTAAACTTACCTGACCCTGCTCATTTGTACAATGGGCATTATATACTTTCTAACTCACTGGACTGTTGTGAATACAATATTCTAAAAGCTTAAAATATTTACATATTTGAGCTCTAAAGACTCAAGAATCTGGAGGCTAAATGAGGACACACTTCAACCATAACAAATCTGGCTTCAAAGACAAAGGTATATCACTGGTGTTCAGAACACCCATATATGGTTAGTCGACACCCATTTGCTCCTGAATGAATCTCAGGGAAGGAAAAAGAATAGCATTTCCCTTAGCTAAAAAGGCTGCTTAATCATAAGGAAACCCAGAAGAATACAAAGGAAGATGAAAGAAATTATTTTTCTTTTCTATAAAGTGGTGATTTTTAAATTATAGAGACATGCTCAACTATTAATAGGCAGTGCTAATGTAGTGGCAAAATCACTGGCTTGGAGACAAGGGACCTGGGATCTATTTCTGGCTTTACCAAAAATGAACCATGTCACTTTGGTCTAGTCTTTTCTTTTCTTTGACCTCAGCTTCCCCATTGGTAAAATGAAACCCACTTCCTCCTCAGGCATACCACTACATTTTGGGATGGCTTTCAGCATGACTTTTTTTTTAGCATATATTATCCTGGTTTCATCATCTAAGGTCAAGATAATATGTCTAATTTCTCATAAATGACAAATTATCCTTCGAAAGTAGTTATAATATCAGCCTGTACAAAGTGTTACTTTGAAGTCTCAATGTATGGAAGTGATCCTGAGTTCTTGAAAGCTAACTCAGCAGAACACAAGAGCTGGTTGGTTCTCCTATATTGTAAGGATTTCAAGGATTGTCTCAGTAATGAATTTCTGCTTTCTGACTGTGCTTACTACCTATAAGGGTACTTATCGATAGTAGAATGGATACTTGGTGATGGAACCTGTAGCCATGGCAACCCATGAAACAAAAGCATCCTTAGTCCTCTGTGACTCCCTTCTACTGTGGGAGTGATGCTTGGCAGAATAGGGGTAATGGGAAAAATGTGCTAAGAATTATTCTGATTGTCTTCAAATTCAGCCTTAGGTACTGCAGTGATGACCTCAAAATCACACGTGGCCCTCGAGGTCCTCAAGTACAGCACTTTGAATCTGAACTTTACAGTTATTAATAATAATCATATTATCATTAATAGTTATTAATATTAATTAACTTCATAGTTCAGTTTGGATTCAGTCAAAGGACCTCACTTGAGGATCTAGAGAGAACCACATGTGGCCTCGAGGCCTCAGGTTTCTTACCCTTGCTAGATTCTGACCCAGTGGCCAACAAAGTGGAGATATTACTAGAAGAACTAAACCATATTAGTTGTGTCATTCCCACATTAAGTGGAACTTATAGATAGGAAGACTGCTACTTAATGGAAGAATGGCTCATAGGTTCTCCTTAGAGAAACAAGTAAAAGAATTGGTGGAGTTGATTTTATTTTGTCCAAGAGCAACAAGAAATATTATGGGGAATTGGGTCATCTCTCATTTCAGTATTTGCGATGAGCAGTTAGGGACAAGATCACCATGAAAATAGTTGCAGCTAAAGCAACAACATAAGAATCAGGGGATAAAGTGGTACACAAATTCTGAGAACTTGATGAGATCCTCCAAAGTAAATCAACCCACATTTTGATCCTACATCAATTCAATTCCTTCTCAGTCACCTTGCTCCATTCTTACTGCCAGACTTGCCAAACCTATCCCTTTGTACACTATCATTGAAGATTGTCTGGTATTAGTATAGCATGTCCTGGGGGTGTTTCCTTTCTACACTCCTGAATTTACAGGCTTGCTGTGTAGATCCCCAGAGGAGAGACTACTGTTCTCATGGTTCAAAGATACGCTTTGAAGTATGTATTCCTAAAATACTATCTCAAGAGTACCCAGCAGTGCAGTTACCTTTAGCAGTCAGTCAGAAGACACAAATGGCTCAGAGCAAAGGCATTCACTAAGATGGCATGGTAGAAAAAGTAGCTACAAAACATTCTCCCACAAAACCAGAGCATATTCTCCCACAAATATACATAGCATCAGTGGGAAAAGTGAACAGAAAATTAAAAACACACCTATGGTGAAACACACAGGTAAAGTTCATGGCCGAAGCAACTCATGTCTCTAATAGTAGAGATCTTTGGTGTAGTAAAAATAACAATACTAATAATTGAAATTTATCCAGTGTTTTAAGATTGCAAAGCTTTTTATATATTTCTTTTGATCTTTACCTTATGAAGTAGGTGCAAATATTATCCTCATTTTACAGATGAAGAAACTTAGACTGGGGTTAAGTGACTTTCCCAGGGTCATATAGCTAGTATGTGTCTGAAGCAAGATTTGAACTCAGGTCTCCCTGACTCTAGGTCCAGTGCACCATCAAGTTGCCTGTATATTTGTTCTCATGGTGACTTCCTGCTGTCTGCCTTGAGGGGGCATGTCTCTTGCAAGTGAGTCTTCTGGGTTCCTTGGTTCTGCTCTTTTCCACAGTTCAAATCTTAGCTGTCAAAGTTAGTTCTTTCTTGAATTCAGATTTTTCTCTTTTCTCTACTGCCCAGAGACTCACTCCTTGATAGAGTACCTGTTTTCAATGTCACCTTTGTGTTTTTGCATCTGTCTGGACAGTGACTCTGTTTGCATCTGTGTAGACCATATCTTCTGTTGGACTAGTAGTTATCTTGCTAGATATTATAGCTTATGGAGTCTATGTAAGAAAAAATATTCTCTTTTATGACTACTTATGATAGGTTCAGGGGTCATGCTATTCAGACTACTCTCTGACTTAAACACCTTGTTTCATGTGTGACAGGCTGGTCCCTTAAGGATCTCTAGGTCATGGCCAATCTTCCTCGTCAAAGCCATCTCCCCTTCCAATTTAATCAGAAAACTTTGTCACGATTTATAAAGGGGTAACAGGATGTATACAAACTTTATACTTTTTGGAGTATTATTACCTGGTTTCCTCTGTTATCCGTCTCTTACTTTATAAAATGACATCAACCTGATGTGGGAAAGCCCTCGGCAGGGAAGAGGAGAAAAGAGAAGGCATGTGTCTACACACACATACAGACAGACACACACACACCCTAATTGTATACAAAACCAATACAAGGTAACCTTGGAGGTAAGGTCCTTTCCAATTAGCTAATACGATAAGTTAATATGTTCTAATGGTTGTTTAACTGAGCATAGAATTTTGCTTTTTTTCCTCTTCCTCCAAGAGATGAGCACCACTACTTTCATTACTGTGTAATCTTGAACAAGTGACCTTGTTTCTTTGGGCCTGTTCCCTTGTTTAGAAAATTAGGAGGATGACCTGGGAAGTTTCCTCCCCTTCTAAGAGTCATTGAAGGGACTGATGGGAATACACTGGCCCTGAAATGAAGACTCTCGGCGGGAGTTCTGGGTGGGGAGATGAGGCTGCAGCATGGAGCCTCCCAAACAAGTCTAGACATTCCCACACGGGCACTGACAATCTACAGCTTCTGCGCAGAGATGATTATTCCTGGCTCAATCACAACAGACACAATGTGAGAGTGAGTAAGTGTCCTTGGTTAGCATCTAACCCCATAACGCAGTTTATGGATGAGAAAATTGAAGCCTAGGGAGGGGAAGAGGTTTGTGAGCTGGTCAATAGTGGAGTCTACATTGGAGCCTCAGCCTTGCATCTCTGAACTCAGAAGTCCTGACCAGCAAAGTTTTTCCTGAGTTCTTCTCAATTTCTTAGCTCCTCAGTCCTTACAATGCAAGAACCCATGATTCTAGACTCCACAGTTAGCTTTCTTTCCTCTTCTTCCTGGGACCCTTTGACGAAGGAGTTGGTTTGATTTAAGCAATTGCTATTAAGTTGTGATTGAAGAAAGAGGAACAGATTAATTCTCATGCTTTTCATTTATGCATACATTAACTGAGGTGACCCTTCTTGCACTTATGATAGGTGGGCTAGGCAGATAATCTCCCTGTTTGTTTTACAGATGTGAAAACTCAGGCTGAGTTTTAGAAAAGGATGAGAGAAGAGAACTCAGCCTATGAAAGAAACTCAGGTTTTCTTGTCATTCATTCAATCAATAAACATTTATTAATTACTTATATTGAGCAGATTCCTATGCTAGGTGTTAGGATCAATATAAATTTTGATAACATGATATCTCGGTCTTCTTGGAGGTCACGGTTTAATGAGAGGAAAGACATAAGCACACATAACTATAGTACGCAATAGCACGTACAAATACCTTAGCTAATTACAAAACTAAGTGCCATGTTGGCTGCTGGGGCCAGACCATTAGTGGTCAGGGAAAACTTCATAGAAAAACTGTAATCTCTGAGTTGGGCTTTAAAATATAAATAGGAGAGGAAGGGCAGGAATTCATCCAATGAAGGGGGAATGAGAGGGTACGAAAGGCATAGGGAATGGTATGGACAAAGGAACAGAGATGGGAGACTGCATACTGAGGCCGTTGGGACAGACATTATGAGATAATTCTGGAAAGGTATATCAGTGCCAAATTATAGAGGGCTTTGAATTCTTGGTAGAAAGATTTAAATTTTACTTAGCAGGAAATAGGAAGTTACTGACGTTTTTGTGAACAGGGGAATTACATGACCATGTCTTGTCTAACGCTCCTTCTTCTTAGAGTTGGAAAGGATCCTGCAAGTCTAGTCTGACTTGTGGACCTCATGTGTAAGCTGTCTGGAACTCTAGAGAAGGGAAATGATTTTTTTAAGGTCACAAAGTATAAGTGGCAGAGACTGGCTCAGTCAATCCAAAAGCGTTCTGCATGAGTTGCATCTAGGACCTTTAACTGTAAATCATGGTGCCCCCCATTTAAGCTGGAGTATAGCTCTATCCCTCATTCCACTCCACCATGATTTGAATACCTTCCTAGCAGATTATAAGCTCCATGTGGGCAGAGATCATTTGTTATTTAAACTATATCTCTATTAGCACCCAGTACAGGGCTATGCACATAGTAGATACTTGATAAACATTTTTTGAATTAATGAATGAATGGTTTCTGGTTCTTCCCTCCCTACCATCTATTCTGGCTGGAAGTAAGTCACTTTTCCCAAACTAATAGTCTGATGTAAAGAGCCCTGGTTTTGGATCGAGAACTAACTCTGATACCAACAGGGAGAAGATGGGAAAGCAAGTCACCTAGCCTTTCTGAGTCTTATGGTTAGGGTTGGGTGTATTTAAATACATGCGCACTTTTGCAGTATGGGCATATACAGTACTGTGGTTAATATAGAACTATGATAAGCCAATTAATGGATTATGCTGTGCTGACATTTTGTTTCTCTACATAACTGTTATTTTAACTGTCCTCATTAGACAGAGTACACACAGCATTGTGGGCTAGCAGAAAGAGTACTGAAAGGAGAGGCAGGAGACTTGGCTTGGCTACAAACAAGCTGTGTGATGACGAATGGGCCACTGCCCCTTTTCCCTTCTTTATTTATAAAATAAAATGAAGAGGTTGCATGAGATGTCTTATGAAATCCTTTCTAGATTTTTTTCCCAGTGTTTAACTGATCTCTAAGATCCCTTCTAATTTAAACATTCTACGTTCCCCATTCTGACATCTCCTTCGGTTCCAACAGTCTCTGTTCTATGGTCTTTGACTAAGATTCTAGCCCATTTTCTTCTGAACTCTGCCTATACTTGTGCCCTTGTTTTGGGGGGATATTTGTACCAACTTTTTCACTATACTACACTAGTCAATTCCCCTTTCTAAAAGCTAAATTATCTGACTGACTAAATATCAACTGATAATCACTAGGAAAAAATGTTCTAATAGCATTTCAACTTTGTTGGCCACTGGGCCATAGGCCTGGATTTATAGATAATCTGAAAATAGCATGTTTTTTTAGCACATTTCTCCCTCTTTCCCTTACTCCTATTCTGCTAAGCATCACTTATGGTTTCTTGTAGGGTTAGAGTCTTCTATCCCATCAGGGGCTGAGGTTCAATCAGCTTTTTTTCTTGTGATTATCAGTTGATATCTGTCAGCCAGATAAGCTTTTAGAAAGGGAGATTTACTAAGATGGTATAGGAAAAAGAGTTGGTACAAATATCCCCCCAAAAAACAAGGGCACACTGTCCTGTGTGTATAGGCTGAGTTCAGGAGAAAGTGGCTTAGAATCTTAGTCAAAGACTTTAGAATTGGATAGGACCTTAGTAACTCATCTAGTCTAGCATCCTGTGGGGAGCACGTGTCTTTTATAATAAACTTGAAAAAGGCTTATTCAGGTCTATATGGATCGGCATGAAGAACTCTAAGTACAGAAAACTCACATCACCAATGCTTGGGAAAGATGAGATTCTAATATCTTTTGACTCCAAGTAGAATATAATTTCCCTCATATACACTGAAAGTCAGATGACCAGGGTTTTACCTTCCTTCGTATCCCTCATGCTTATCAATGGCACATTTTAAGTACTTAATATTTCTTTGGCTGATTTAATTAAGCTAGTCTCTCATTGACACTACTAACTAGCTGTGTGACCTTGAGCAATTTAACATCTCTGAGCCTGTTTCCTCCTCTGTAGATTAAGGAGTATTACTCCAATGGCCTCTAAGGTTTTCCTTACACTGTAGTGTTTTTTTTGTTTTGTTTTGTTTTTTTGCTTACAGTGCATGGAGCTTGGAAGCTGTTATTTTTCTCAGCTTTCATTACCTTCATATTTCCCTTTATCAAAAAGAGACATCAAAGATGCATCCATCAAAGGTCCTAACTGGGAAGGAAGGGAAGGTGGTTTAGTCACATAAAGAAATGCAATTCTCCTTGATATATTATGAAGTCTTAGGAAAGTCTCAAAGGCATCCTCATTCATGAAATTTCCAAGTTGTCACATCTGGAAGTTTGCCAGAAACCTGTCACAATCCACCTTTCACATGAACAAGTGATGAAAGGGAAAAGGACTTTAAATAAAAAACAATGGCTTTCTGAAGATGTGCTATTTTGCCATGTAAACTTCTAGTCACAAAATGAAAGAATTTCTGAGTTAGATTGGATTCCAGAGGTCATCTAATATACTCCTGCATCTGAATCATAAAGCAGGAATGCTCTCTTCCGGATCTCACCCAAATTTCCATTTTTTTGCTTAACTACCTCTGATAGATGCGAGCTTGCTTTCTACTTGGGTAGATCAGTGACTAAGTTTAGAGTTCAAGACTTGGAGTCAGGAAGATTTGAGATTTAATTTTGCTTCAGACACTTACTAGCTATGTGACTTAGGCAAGTCACACTTCCTCAGTTTCCTCATCTGTAGAATGCATATACTAGGACCTACTTCATTGGTTATTGCAAGGTTTAAATGCAATAATGCATTTTGAAAACCTTTGAAAACTACATAAGTGTTAGCTATTATTACTGAGGCAAACCACATCATTGTTGGATATATCTGATTATAAGATAGTTATTTCTCGTTCTGAATAGAAGTCTGCCTCCTTGTATCTTTTCCTCACTCTCTGGGATGAGTTATAGGGAGTCTAATAACTAACTTTTCCTTTGAATATTTAAAGAGCATGTCTACCCTATCTTTGCTCTTTTCTAAGATAAACATCTCTGTTGCCATTTCTTCAGTGTTTATTTCTCTTCCTGATAATATGGATTAATTTTCCGGAGACCTAAATGATATGCCTTTGATTTCAAGAAACCTTAATAGATTTGTAGAATTTTGGAGTTGAAAGTCCAGTCCCAACCCGAATGAAGTATGAATCTGTCATATATCATCCCTGATAAATGATCAACAAGTCCCTACTTGAATATACCCACTAATAGAGAAATCATAACTTTACATTCCAACAATGGATCCAAGGAATGAAGATCTTTCTGACCCACAGTCTCTTCTGAGGATATTTATTAGAAGATTTATCTTAGGAGTTGGCAAACCATGGCCCAAGGGTGAAATCCAGCCTTGTATGGCACGGTTTTTACCCAGTGAAATGCAATAAAACTTTATTAAGGCAGTTAGGTGGTGCAGTATATAGAATACTAGGTCTAGAGTGAGGAAGACTTGAGTTCTAATGTGACCCTCAGACACTTGTTAGTTATGTGTCCTTGGTCAAGTCACTTAACTTCTGTTTGTCTCAGTTTCTTTAACTGTAAAGTGAACATAATTATATCTACCTCCCAGAGTTGTGAGGATCAAGTGCGACAGGATCTGTGAATTGCTTAGCATAGTGCCTGGAACATGGCAGATGCTATTAAATGTGATGTCTCATCATCATCACTGTAATTTTAAAAGTTAAACAACCATTTTAAGCTTATGGTCCTTGGATTTGGTCATCTGGTTATAGTTTGCTTGACCTTATGGATAGGAAAAGTAAATGATCACCTTCCTGGTGCAACTTGAAAGATTTCACTCCTGTCCCCAAATTAAAAATCTTCAATGACGATTGTTTAGAGAAAAATTTGTGATCATAGGACTGTTGGAGGTGGAAGCAGACTTAGAACGTAGATTATCAAAGATGAAAGGGGCCTTCAAATATCAGTGTAGAGGGATTTTAGTATGTAGAAAATTAGAATGCAAACTTAGAACCCAGCTTTCTGGTCCTTTAATATCTCTAATAACATGTATTATTCTTTATCCATTTTCCCAATTAGACTGTGAGCTCCTTGCGTACAAGAACTGTTTTTTGTTTTTCCTTGTGTCTTCAGCCCTTAGCACAGCATCTGATACAAAGAAGGCAGTTAATAAATGCTTATTGACTATTATAGACATCTACATATATCTTAGATCTTCCTCCTGGATTTCAAGTTCCATTAGGGAAGGCACTGGATATTTAAACCTAAATCTATTTAGATTTAGATTTAAACCTTAAATCTAAATCTAAACCTTCATCTCCAGCTCCTTGCATAGTGCTGTGCACATGGTAAGTGCTTATCAAGTGCTTCCTAAATTTGAATTAAATAGAATGTTGGAACTGGAAGGAATCTTAGGACAGAGAATGTTGGAAGAGTAAAAGAGAAAAAGGTAAAGCCTAGAAGGGCTCTTCAATATTATTTAAACACAGAAAATAAAATGTTGCAGCTAGGAGAGTCCTTCGAATGCAGTGGAGAATATCAGAATGTAGAACATAGAAGGCTAAAGTTTGAAAAGAATCTTAATGAACATCGCCAACATACCTGCAAAATGTCAGAGCCAGAGGAGACCTTGGAACATTGAAAGTTGAAGCTGACAGGGATCTGAGGGATAATCTAGGACAATCCCTTTATTTTGTACATGAGTAAAGTGGGGCCAAGGAAGGGCGGGTGACTTGCCCAAAGTCCGTAGGAATTTTCAGATCTGGGACCATAGGTAAAGTCAATTAATTCATGACCCAGTGTCATTTCCTCTATAAGATAATGGCAAATCTTGCATTGTTGCCCACAAGGGCAGAGAATTCTTGAGGGTATATTCAAGGATGAGGGGGAAGAAACTTTTGACAACAGATCTCTTTGTGAGAGGCAGAGTCAGAGACCATATGACATGACAGAAAGGTAGTACCTCTGGCCCACCCACCACCAGGACATATGAAGTGTTGGCTCTTTCACACAATCATCAGCACTGATGGGGACCTAAGAATGTCATCCCCTTTTCTCCCCTTTCCTCCAGATAGACACACCCTAACTCATATCATGATCTAACCTTCACTCTAAATTCTCCTGGGAAGAAGATTGCACAATTTTCCTGAGTAAACTTTTCCACTGTCTCACACCCCAGCTGCAAGGCCCTTCACAAAGACTGAATTTAAATCATTTTCGCTTTGTAGTTGAACTTAGTGCTCACATAGAGGCAGTAATTTAATGAATAGGATGTTGGCCCTGAAGCCAGGAAGACCGGGGTTTGAATTCTGCCTCAGGCATTTACTAAGCCACGTGACCTTAAGCAAGTCTCAATTTCTCTGAATCTCAGCTTATCTATAAAGTAACAGAATTCAACTTGAAGACCTCTAAGGATCCTTCTAGTTTTACATCTATGATGATATGTCCTTTTCCTTGTCCCTAGTAAAGACCAATTCTGCAACCTCAGCCCAATTTTACAGAATCCTGATCAAAATAATGATAACAAAAAATTGTATTGCCACAATTTCATTGGAATTCAAACAGGAAGGCATAGGGTTAGGGACTTGCCTTGGGATTTCATTGAATCAAGAGTAATTTAATTCAACTCTGTCATTGGATATGAGGCAGGATGGCATAGTAGGTAAAGAGTAGAACTCTTTGGAAGACTGGTCTCTGATAAATATAAACTTGGTGAGCCTGGACAAGTCCCTTAACCTCTCAGTGACCCAGGCTACACTTCCACTCTACAAATGAGAAAAGAGTTACTAACGTGCATCTGTTGGGTGACATTCCTCATTATCACAGGCCAGGTCTTAAAATAAGAACAACTCAAAACATTCAGACAAAACATAACAGACTGAAAAATATTGAGGTCAAGGAAAGGAAATAACTTGTCCAAGGTCATAGATCTAGGAGGTAGCAGAGCCAGGGTTTGAAACTAAGGCCTTTCAGACCAAATCTAGGCTGTGTTTATTTGTTCCCTCCCCTATAACTATACCTGTTCTTTTCATATATGTTACCTCACAATTTTATTTTATTTCAGTTCAACAAACATTTATTGTTGAGAGGCAGAATGGTTTAATGGGTAGAGAGCCAGCCTGTGAGTCAGGATGACTTGGGTTCTAGTTTTATCTCCTACACAAACTGGCTTTGTGATTCTGGACAAATCACTAAAGCTTTCAGTACCCCCAATCAACTTTCTAAATTATAGTTTAGGAAGCATATACAATTCTACATTAGTCGAGGGAATTCCCTACCTTAATAATATTATAGGTCTAGGAAAAGCAACACCTTAATATTTATTAAGTAGTTCCTATGCTGTGGACACTCAGGAAGGCTCATAGAATTTCGGAGATTAAAGGTCATTTCACCCAACTCCCTCACTTTATGGATGAGAAATTGAAAGGTGATAGAGACACTAAAGATTTGAACCTACACATTTTGACCCCCATCTCAACTTCCTCTTCCAGTGTTATTTCCATTACACAAGGTTATCTATACTCTTAAGATCATAGATTTTAGAGTTAGAAGGAGTCCAAGAGGACATCAAGTCCAAACGTTCCATTTTATAGATGAGGAAACTGAGCCAGAGAAGTTGCATGAGTTGCCTAGGGTCAAAAGCTAGTAAGTGTCTGTGGCTGAATTTGAGTTCACATCTTTCTAGCTCAAAACTCAGTGTTCTATTCACTGTGCCACCTTTTCAACATTATTCCTTATATATCACTTCATAAAATCATTTCAGTTCATTGTAATTCAAGTCAGTTCAATTTAACAAATATTTATTAATTCCTACTGAATGCAGAGCCATCTGCTAGGATCCTAGAATTATAGAGTTAGAAGGGAATTTAAAAGCTTTCCCTTTCACATTTGATGCTTGCAACATCCTTGGAAGATATACAGAGTGATAATTATTATCCCTTTCGAAGGATTATGAAACTAAAGCCCAGGGAAACAAATTGATCTGTCCCAAGTCAAATAGGTAGTTAGTGACAAAGAAAGGACTCAGATTCTCAAAGCACCAAAGTGCCCACTTGAGATCTGTCAGTCAGTCAACAAGCTTAGATCATAAGTGTTTAATGAGTGACAGTCACTCTATTACCAATGCTTGATGTCCATAAATTGTAATGCATTTGCAGATCTACATTGGTAGGGAGAGTTTCCCCACTCTAATGAGTCTAGACAAAACACTGAAATAGTTATTAAGAATCTCCTATGCTCCAAGTACTCTGCTAGACTCATAGAATTTTAGAGGGAATTGGAAGGGAACATTTGTCTACTTGCCCTGGCTCAGATACATGGTTCGATATGGGCATTTTTCAAGGCCCCAAGAGAAGTAGAGGTGGCTACCCTTCCCAGTTTCCTTTATTGTATATTCCAGAGAGTTAGAGAAAAGAAAGATCAACAACTGAAAAGAGCATTTGAATGAAAGGAGTGCTAGATTTGGGATTAGAATACTCAAATTCAAGTTCTAGCCTTCAGGGCTGTATGACCTTGGGCAAATCACATATTTGATTCTTTTAATGATCACAATCCTGCTTCACACTGAAGGATATTGAGTTGGTTTAAAGGGGTATGTAAAACAGAAAGGATGTTGGATTAAAGTCCTTGCTTGGACGCTGACTAGATATTTGATGATGTAATCTTTCTGGCTCATAGTATCTCATTTCTAAAATTGGGACATTACTCTTATACTACCTGTTTCATAGAGTTGTTGTGAGGGAAGGGACTTGAAAATCTTGACTCTAGGAATGGGAGGTATTAAAATTATTAATAATAGAGACCTTACCCTGTCCCTTTCTCATATATAATTTCTCCTAAATAAAACTAACCATTCCTTCCAAATTACAGATGAAGTTGAGCCAAATTATCTTACTAATCACTTGATGTACATTGATGACATCAGGGTCTATGGTTCCCCTGAAAGAGATATACTAAACAGCTCTTTCATTTCATGAATCTTTTTCTTCAGGGATATAGAAATGCTATTTAGATTTGAACAGGGTAAAATTCTTAACATACACAGAGATTGTTAATCAGTAAACATTTATTAAGAACTTACTATGTGCCAAGTGCTGTGATAAGTATGGAGGTTACAAAGAAAAGTCCCTGCTCTGAAGAAGTTCATTGTCTAATGGAAGACACTAAATGCAAAAAAAAAAAATGATGTGCAAATAAGCTAAATACAGAATAATATTGATTTGAAATAATCAGTAGGGAAGCCATCAGAATTAAGGGAGATGGTGAAAGGCTTCTTACACAAGGTAGGATTTTAGCTCAGACTTGAAAGATGCGGAGATGTGGAGACTTGAAAGACTTGGAGATGAGGAAGGACAGAATTCTAGGCATGGTAGTGTTGAAACAATGGGAAGACCTATCAACCATAAAGATATCAAAGAAAAGACTGATATCAGAAAAGAACTTTAAGGGACTTAGTGGCATTTTGAAATCAAAGATGAGTCGGAAGAATACTCTAAAAGCAATTAATATCTATTCCACACAATATATCTTTGATATAATACAACAGATCATAATAAATTTGAAAAGTATCCTAACAAAAACCCATAGAAAATTAAGAAACATGGGGCTTATTATCCTAAAGGAGTTATGAAATATTGAGACTTGCTTGTTAGAAAGGAGGAGATAGATTAAAAATATATTCTTCAACTATTTAGGAAATGGGTCAGAAGCCTACAGAAATATTTTTGGAACAAGATGTCACTTTCTCATCGAAGATAATTAAAAGAGTTTGAAATCTACAAAATGACTGAGATCCAAGAATGGAATCAAAGGGTCCCCCATGAATGACTTCCAAATGGACTCAATCAACATTATGCCCATTTAAAATGACAACAACAATAACAATACTGGACAAATGATTGAGTCATTAGATGGTCAGTCAATAAATATTTATTAAGCCCCAACTATGTGCTAAATACCAGTTATACAACAAAACAAAATAAACCACCCCTCCCCTTCCCAAGACAGTTCCTGCCCTCAAGGAGCTTACAATCTAGGAGAAGACAAGCAAACAAATATGTACAAACAAGCATTAAGTAGGATAAAAAAATACTTTAAAAGGAGAAGAAACTAGAATTAAAAGGGATTGGAAAATGCTTCCTGTAGAAAATGAGACTCTGGTTGGGACTTAAAGGAAGCCAGAGGCACAGATGAGGAGGGAGACCATTGTAGCCATGAGATATAACCAGAGAAAATACTCCAAGCTCAGAGTTGGAGTGTCTTATCTGAGGAACAGCCAGGAGTCCAATGTCACTGGATCAAAGAGTACTTAGCAGGGAGTAAGGTGTAAGAAGATGGGACAGATAGGAAGGGGCTAAGTTATCTTCGAAGGACTTTGATTGCTAAACAGACCATTTCGTCTTTGCTCCTGGTAGCAACATGAAGCTACTAGAATTCATTGAAAAGGTGGAGTGTGTGTGTGTGTGTGTGTGTGTGTGTGTGTGTGTGTGTGTGAGAGAGAGAGAGAGAGAGAGAGAGAGAGAGAGAGAGAGAGAGAGAGAGAGAGAATTGATTCTTCATTTTTTAGAAAAATCACTTTCATGGCAAATAGAGGACAGGATGGAGTGGGGAAAGACTTGAGGCAGGCAGACCCACCAGTAGACTACTGCTATACTCTAGTTATGAGGTGATGAGGATCTGTGTTAGAGTGGTGGCAGTGTCATAAAAGAGAAAATGGTTTGTTTCAGATGGTGCAGAAGTCAAATTGGCAGACCTTGATGACAGCTTGACTGGTGGGGGGAAAGAGGAATTGAGAGATTGTGAGGAATCTAGGATGACTCTTAGAATATGTGTCTGAGGAATTGGGAAGATGGAACTGACCTCAATAGCATTAGAGAAAGTAGGAAGGGGGAAGATTTAGAGAGAAGGATAAAGAATTTGATTTTAGAAATGATAAGTTTAAGGTGTCTACTGGACATGCAGTTCAAGATATCTGAAAGGTAGTTAAAGATGTAAAGTTAGAATTCAGTAGAGAGGTTAGGGCAGAATGGATAGATTTGTGAATCATCAGCATAGAGTTGGAAATAAAAACCATGGGAGCTGATTAGATCTCCAAATGAAGTTGTATAGAGGAAGATGAGAAAAAGGCTCAGGACAGAACTCCTTGTGGGAGACCTATGGCTAGAGGGCATGATCTGGATGAGGATCCAGCAGAGGTGATTGAGAAGGGGCAATCAGATTGGTAGGAGAACCAGGAGAGAGTGTTGTCTGAAAATCCAGAGAGGAGAGCGTAGGAGAGTATCAAAAAGAAGAGAATGATTAACAGTGTCAAAGTCTACAGAGAAGCCAAGGAGAATGAAGTTTGAGAAAAGGCCACGGGTCTGGCAATTCATAGAACACTGGTAACTTTGGAGAGAGAATTTTCAGTGGAAAGAAGCAATTGGAAGACAGATTGTGAGGGGTTAAGAAGAGAGTGAGAGGAGAAAAAGTGGAAGCACCTATTATAGATAGTCTTTAAGAGGAGTTCAGCTACAAAGAGCAGAAGACAAATAGGATGATAGTTAGCAGGAATGGAAGGATCAAGTGGGAATTTCTTTTAGGATAGAGGAGACATGGACATGTTTGTAGGGAATGAGTCAATATAAAGAGAGATATGGAATATAAGTAATAGAATGGGAGTAATAATGGGAACAATCTCTTGAAGAAGATGGAATGGAAGGGGATTGCTGGCTCAGCGTTAACCTTGGTAAAGCCACCTCTTCACATGAGATAGGGATGAAGGAAGAGATTGCAGTCAAAGTCATATGAATGATAGGAGATGATGTAGCACCAATATGATATTCACAGTGATATTCCATGGTGGCCATGAATATCCCGGCACAATTCTGAACTGAGAAATACGGCAGACTCTCCATATGAAAGATAGAGCCAAAACATTTATTCAGACACCAGAAAGCCAAATCCATCATAGTAACAAAAATCTATACACAATAACAATGCAGAGGACAACACCATCCCCAAGCCTTCCCCCTGCTTCCCACAAACCAGCTCCCTTAAACAAATCACAAGCAGGCTGTCTTAAACAAAATCACAAACAAGCTCTCTCACTCACCCTTAGCCAGCTGCGTGCTTGCCTGCATTGTTCAGTTCTGATTGCTCTCTCACTGATTTCCCTTCAGCTCTGTTCTATCTCTACTCTTCCTGTTCCACTGATTCAGCAAGCTCTTCCCACCACATGTGACTTAGGCTTCCATTAATTTAAGCAGGTTACATGGACCTATTGATGGATGAGAAAGATCCTCAAATTAAGCAAAAAAAAATATACATTAACAATAAGCAAAAATGCTTTGTCAATACGGATGAGAAAGAGGGAAGAAGAGGCAATTCACATAAATGGCCTCTTTTTTTCTCTAAAATGTGAGATGAAGTTCTTGTCTGAGAGAGTTGGGGAAAGATGGACCATGGGAAGTTTGAGGAGGGATGAAAAGAAGAGCCACTATGAAAAATGGGATAGTGAATTGATGAGGGAGGTACAGTAGATGAAGATATGTAACGTGAATTTGTAGTAGGCCCAATCAGAATGGCCATATGATTTTCTCCACCTTCACTAAGCAGCCCATGGATAGGAACAAAGTCAGCAGACGGTGTGATGGATGATTCAAGGCTGTGGCTTGGTGGGGAGCAATCAGTGATATGCTTTCAGATTACTTTGTAGAGATGGAGGCATTTAAGATGTCAATTCAGGACCAGATCAATGCTCTCAGAAATTATAGGAGCCCAGATTTGGGGATTAACGTAGATTATATGAGAAAACAACAGGAACTATGTAGCATATCACTACAGATTGTAAAAAATATGGGGCTAGAATTATACACCTAAAACTCATTAGTCATCATGGAATAACAGATGACAAATCCCCATACTACAGATAAATACCACAAAATATCCTGAAGTATTCAAGTAGATTATTATCACAGTCAAAATTTGCCTACAACTATTTATACTTAACATTGATCCATAAAAAGTTAACCACATTTTAAAGACATGTCTCCATACTCAGAGTTTCTAAGATACATGAGATGAAAGGCATACATAATACATATAAAAAAACCTAGCAGAAGGGGCTGAAATATTTGGAGGGGCAGGATGTAGTACATATTATTCCCTGCCATTACATGATATTTCCTACAGATTATTGTCAGCTACTAGAGTAGTATCAAGGATACTTTCAGGAAATCTATGGAAGGTGAGTTTGCAGCTTAACACTTCTATTAAATTATAAAAATAGCATTTATTCAATCTACTGGGGAAACAGGCTTTAGAATGTTACTAAAGAAGAATAAAGCAAGATACTTACTTGTTCTAATATCATCAGAAATCCAGGGAGAAAGGCAGAAAGAGTGAGAGAATCATTATTACTGCCTAAATGGATTCCAAATCAGGATGAAGGCTGAGGGGTCTTTTGGTCTTTTGCCCTTCTCTGTCTAGTATCCCATAAAGGATAGTATTGATTAGAAAATTTTTTTTTCTAAACTGTATTCCAAAGACCACATATAATTCTTGCCTTCAAGGAGGTTTCAGTTTAGGAGGGAAAAGGGAAAATCATGCTACTTCAATGAAAGAAGAATCCCAGATTCTTATCTTATGAAGTTAGTGACAATAAATAGGTCATTATAGCCCACATCCTAATCAATTTCAGCTTCTGCTGTCCTCGTTCCTCCTAATCTAAGTCCTTCTGTTTTCATGATATCTTCTGTCTTCTTATATCTCATTCTCAGATGGCACTGGATTGACTTTCCATACTTTCCTCTTTCATAAAGATTTATATTTCTCTACTCCAATTTGCCCATTTAAATGCGCTCTCTTTCTCCACTTCCATTCCCAATCCAATTTAGACTCACTTTATTAATATGTCTTCTTGAAAAGACTGTGATAAAGTTTCTTTGGGTATGGATGACAGATGGTAGCTTAATGTGTTCTCTCTCTCTGTGTCTGAGGGATATTTGTGTTTTATCAAAGGATGTTGTATGTTTGGACCCAAAAGAATGGCTTTTGGGTCTAATTCTAGAAGTTCAATCAGTGAGGCAGACCACTGGAGAAGAAATTTGGGTCCAGAGAATAGTAGAATTTTGTGGTAGAAAGAACCTTAGATTTTATGTCAGAGTATCTGAATTCAAGTACTGGCTTTCCTATATACAACCTGAGTCACAACAGGCAAATTATAAAATATTTCTGGGTCTCAGTTTCCTCTTGTGTAAAATTAGAAGATTGAAGTAGATTATATTTGAGGTCTATAACATCTCTAACTCTATATTAACACCTACTATTTTATAGTAGAGTCTCTTCTAATTTCCCTTTCAGTAACCCTCTACAGTCTTCAATCATTTGGACTGGCAGCCAGGAAGCCTAGTTTCTTTTTTTTTTTTTTTTTTATTTTTTTTTATTTTTTTTTTTATTTTTTTTTAATGTTTTACAATCATTTCCTTAAAGTTAAGATTTTATTCCCCCCCACCCTTCCCCCAATACCCCCCTCCCTCCCCATGACAGCATACAATTCTGTTTAGGTTCTACATATACTTTCCTATTGAGCACATTTTCGCTATATTCATGCTATGTAGTCGAACTAAAATAAATGGAAGAAATCATATAACAAATCAACATATAATACACTGAACCCCACCCACATACAAACATGATCTGCTACATTCTGCAAGTGACTTCCACATTTCTTTCTCTGAGTGTGGAAGGCATTTTGCCTTAGAAGACCAACATTAGGATTTTTTTTTTTATTTCTCAGTAAGTTCTTGTATTATTACAAAGTTCCAAGTCCACTAGAAAAAACTCTCGCACACTGTGGTCGTTGCTGTGCACAAAGTTCTCCTGGTTCTTCTCCTTTCGCTCAGCATCAGATCATATAAGTCCTTCCAGGCCTCCCTGAAGTCTTCTTGTTCATCATTTCTTATGGCACAATAGTACTCCATTACATTCATATACCATAATTTATTCAGCCATTCCCCAATTGATGGGCATCCCCTTGACTTCCAGTTTTTGGCTACCACAAAGAGTGCTGCTATAAATATTTTTGTACATGTGGGACCCTTTCCCGTTTTTATAATCTCTTGGGGATACAATCCTAGTAGCGATATTTCTGGGTCAAAGGGTATGCACATTTTTGTAGCCCTTTGGGCATAGTTCCAAACCGTTCTCCAGAAGGGTTGGATGATCTCACAGCTCCACCAACAATGAATTAGTGTTCCCACTCTCCCACATCCTCTCCAGCATTTATCATTTTCTTGTTCTGTCATGTTTGCCAATCTTACAGGTGTGATGTGGTACCTCAGAGTTGTTTTGATTTGCATCTCTCTAATCAATAGTGATTTAGAGCACTTTTTCATATGATTATAGATATTTTTGATTTCTTCCCCTGAAAATTGCTTGTTCATATCCTTTGACCATTTATCAATTGGGGAATGACTTGGATGTTTATATATTTGAGTCAGTTCTCTATATATTCTAGAAATGAGGCCTTTATCCCCGAGCTTAGCTGTAAAAATTTTTCAGGAAGCCTAGTTTCTAATTCTCAATCTGCCTCTAGCCTGTGACCCTGGGCAAGTCATTTCACTCTTAGACTCAGTTTCCTCCTCTGTTATGCAGGGGGAATAAGACTAGATGGTCCTTTCTAACTCCAACATTGTACAATTCGATGACACTATTTGCAAGACCCTGTCACCACCAGTGTGGGGGGAGACTTTAACACGCTAAGACTTCATCATCTATGATTACTCCCAGTGACTATATCAACTGAACTGCTGATGAGAGTGGAAGAAAAGAATATTTTCCTATTCCCACTTACATAAAAGTAAATAAGACATGACTTTTGTCTTTAAGAAACCTATACTATAAGGCTGACCCTGCCTTAGAGGAGATAACACTTGTACTATTCCTGATGCATATTCACTCATTTCTATCTCCTATCTTTGTATCTTCAGCACCCAGGGCAGTGCCTGATATACAGTAAGTGTTTAATAAATGCTTACTGATTGGTAGATCTCCTACTGCTTTATACGCTGACCCAGCAGAGGCCAATTTCTTGACATTGGACATTGCTCTGGACATTGCTCAGTTTCATTCTAGTCTATTTCTTACTGCACTTTTACCATAAGTCTCAGTTCCCTGTCCTTTTGTAAACTATATTAGCTCCAAGGAGGGTCAGAAATATACATTTTACAAATAGAGGACAAGATTCCTTAGCCTCCATCATGAAAATAAATGTTTTCTATCTTACTGCCTTCAAAGGCTGTCTCTCTTTCTGCCCCCGCCCTCTTTCTTTTTATCTGCCTCTCCTCCATGCTTTGATATCTGTCACTTCTTAGCACCTTTGTTCCCAAATGGTGAATGTACAGCTGTCTTTGAAGCTGACATCAATGCCAGTTCCTCTGCAGAACACAGAGGGAGTTCGGAGTTATGGAGCTGCCGGCAATTACCTCTCCTTCTAGATTGAACAGCCTTGGCTGGGTGACATGCCCAGCAACGTGTTCACCATCTGATGGGCCAAATCTTCCCCTGTCAGCAGAGAGGACCTTGGTAGCATCTGTACAGTGCAAACCATGTTTGTATCTCTTCCTGCAAAGCTGGAGTCATGATTCCAGCTTCCAACATGGAGGATGATTCTAAAGGCGTACCAACAACGGCATGTACCTGGTCCAGGGAACCCACTGCCACTTTTTGCCAGGCCAAGTTGGGATGTCACTGATGCAAGTATTGCATCTGCAGTCAGGGTTGTTGGGTCACCATAGGCATGCCCCTTTGCTGTCAGAGTTCAAATGTATTCCTTGATTCTGAAGAGAACCTCTTAATTCTCCTGAATCTCTTCATTTGTACTGTGATTTGAGGTCTATCACTGAGGGAACTGGGGCTGCACTATACTCCATGGGGACATAATCTTAGAGTTTGAGTAAACTGCCAGCTCAATAGTTATCCATAGTGTGATATGGTGGGGCAGCTAGGTGGTTCAGTGGATAAAGAATCAGTCTTGGAATAAGGAAGATATGAGTTCAAATCTGACCTCAGATATTTACTAGCTATGTGACCCTTGGCAAATCACTTAAGCCCTATTTGTTGCAGTTGCTGATCTGTAAAATGGGGATGCATTGCAGAAGGAAATGGTGAACCATTCTAATATCTTTGCCAAGAAAATCCCTGAGTTGGACCTGACTGAAAAACTGAACGACAAATGTGACATGGTATCTGGAAAAAGTGAAGGCAATTATCTTAGGTCATCATTACAAAAAGCAGAGCACCCAGAATGACAGAGCTAATAGTTCCCCCACACTCTGGTCTGACTCAGTGACATCTGGAATATTGTATTAAATTTTGCATTTTAGTCTATGAGCACTTATTAAGCATATTATTAACTATGTGCCAGGCATTGGGCTAAGTTTGGGGATGCAAATAGAAACAGATAGTCTCTGTCTTCATAACATTGGAATGGGGGGAGAAAATAACTCTTAAGAGAGATCTGAAAAGGGGAAGGTGTGAATGTACCCATAAAATAGAGAAAGCCTGGTGGAGAGCAGTCAGCAGCAACATGGTTGTATGAGGTCTCTTCCTTACATTTGGAGGCTCTGGGAGGAGCCAGCCAATCAGAGGGAAAGGTCTCAGGGGCAGAGGGTACTTCTGATGGGACAATGAGTATCGGGGTAGAGTGAGCTTTTAGGGGGAAGGCATGGAAGGGAATGTCCACAGGAGGTGAGTCAGCCTGGAGAAGGATGATGACCAACTAGAATGAATCCAGTGGAGGGAAACTAGGATGCTAAAATAAATGAGAATCTGCTGTGGGAGGAGGATCAGTTTAAGGAACTAGAGATGTTTATTCCAGAAAAGAAAAAGACTCTGTTGGGGCATGTTTGCTGACGTCAAGTATTTGAAGGTGGAAGAGGGCCAGTGGTGCGCTGGTTAATGTTTAATAACTGACTCTCCGAAAAAAAAGGTGTGCATGACACATTTGGAAATTTAATCCGAATTATTCATATTTTCTCTATCACTTTCTTAAGTCTAGACAATCAATAAAATAATAAATCAAGCCCTGATTTGTAGTGTTTGCTGATTTCCTAGGCATAAATGCTTACATGGAAAATTTAATAATCAGCTCCAGCATACCCTTGAAGAAGGGTGAGGTGTATTTTGCTGAACTGAAGGGGGGAAAACTGGGAGGATTGGATAGAAGCCATAAAAAGGCAATTTGAGGGTTGAAATAAGCGGAAAAAACCACATTACCACAATTAGAATACCCCCAAAGACAAATGGGCTGACTTGGGAGGGGGTAGATCCCCAGAGATCTTCCTGCTAAGGCTATCTGTTTGTCACAAGTGTTGGAGAGGTATTTCTCATTCAGAGTGTAGAGTTAGAGGGAGGAGGAGTCTCTGAGGTCATCTAATTCAACCGCCTCAGAAAACTGAAGCTTAAAGAGACAAAAAGATGTTCAAAGTCATATAGGTAACAAGGAACAGAATTGAGATTTGAACCCAAATATTTTCACCATACCACAGTATCTTTGTGTAGTATAGGTTTATCTAAAGGTCTTCTTAGCTCGCTTCCAAATCTGGCATTCTGTGATTCTGTCCCAGTGGGCTGTGCAGATATCTGGCCTCCTCTGTGATGAACCTCTATGACTTATCATTTACAATAGGGTTGCATACAAGGATTTTGTAAAATGGGGAAAGTAGTATTTGTACAGCCTACCTCCCAGGGCTGGTATGAGGAAAGGGCTCTGTAAATTCTGATGCAGCACAGACATAGTAGTTAGCTTTCTAAGGTGATGACAATGGTGTGGCAATGTTTGACTGTTTTCTGCTGGTGGCACCTCTCATACTAAATGCTTTGTGACTTTGGTTCTGCAAAGTTAAGGAAAAGCAGCAATAGAGTCAAAAAACTGAATAGTGGCAGTTGCCTCCTGAGAGTTTCTCTTTCTATAATCTCTAGTCTCTCATAGCCTTGCAGAATAGCAACCTGGCTGCCACCAGTGCTGCTGTGTATAAAGAGGCCTAGTCTAGAGCAGGGGCAGCCCTTGGGTCCATGGACAAGAGGTTACAGCAGGAACTGAAGACCCTAACGATGCCTGGAGACAAAGAAATTTCTGCCTTTCCAGAGTGAGACAACCTCTTCAAGTGGGTTGGGACCATCTCTGGGGGCCCTGGAACAGTATATGAAAACCTAAGGTACAAGCTTTCCCTGGAATTCCTCAGAGTCCATCCATAGAATGCTCCCACTGTGAAATTTGTCACATCTTGTTACCATCCTAATGTGGACACCCAAGGCAACATCTGTTTGGACATCCTCAAAGACAAGGGGTTAGCTGTGTATGATGTCAGGACTATCCTGCTATCTATCTATCCAGAGCCTGCTGAGAGAACCCAGCATTGACAGCCCATTGAACACACATGCTGCTGAACTTTGGACAAACCCCACAGACTTTAAAAAGTACCTGTTGGAAGCCTACATGAAGCAGGTGACTAGCCAAGAGCCCTGGCCCTGGCTGTCCAGCCTACCTTCCTTCATCTCGTGTGTTTGCCTTTGTCCCTTCCTCATAGCCTGTCTTCTTCCTCTTTTCCTGTACAGAACTCTGTATCATAGACTGTTTTCCTTTTCTTTCTTTTTTTTCTTATGTTCTAGTCCAGCTTCCATATTAATGTATAAATAAAGTTTCCTTGTTTGTTTTTTAAAGAAATTTAATAGTGCCCCTTCTTGTCTAGAGTACATAAGCCTCTAGTTTAGACATTCCCCTTAGTTTTTTTTTTTACAGAAGTAGGGGACTTTGAGAGAGGGATTCTGATTTCTCCACTGAATGAGGCCGTGATTCTAAGGAAGTTTTGTTGGGGCTGGACATGGAGAGATAACCCATTTATCAAATAATTTAGCAGAAAACCCCACAACTTTAATTGAGGCCATTTGTAGTTAACTATTTCCCCCTTAGACTGAAAACTCTCCAAGTTTGCCTTTTCTCATCTCTGCATCTTCAGTACCAATCAATAATAAACCTTCATTAAGTGCTTCTATGTCAGGCATTGTGTCGGGGGCTAGAGATACAAAGGAAGATAAAAGATAGTGCCTGCTGTCAAGGAGCTCACAGTCTTATGGGAAAGATAAGAAAGGTTAAATTGAAAATTCAAAATCTTATGGAAGTGAATGATGAAAACTAAAAATAAATAAATTATATATATATATATATATATATATATATGTATATATATATTTAAAGATCCCAAAGGTTACAAAGATAATGAGGGCCTTTCTGGGTTTTTGAGGGTCTAAGTTTTCTGACATTAATAAAATGGAGGGGTCTCCAAAGAAGGGTAATAAGGTTAATTCAAAGTCTCACGATCATGCCGTAATGTGAGGATTAAGTGGGAATGTGGATCTGAGCCTGGAAAAGAAAAGACAGCGAAGTATGAGGGCTTTCTTAAACTATGAAGGACTGACTGTCATGTGGAAGAAAGATTTCATGTGTTCTGCTTATATTCACTTTGTGTGTGTGTGTACATATATATACAAACACATATATACATATATACATGCATGTTCATATATGTGTAAATATACCACATACATATATACATATTCATATATGTATAAATATACTAGAGAGCAAATGGCTGTTCTGAGTTATTCACCCTGCCACACAAAAATAAAATCATAATAACTTTTGTCCAGCTTTCCTCAGAGGGTTATTGTATGTGTATATGTTTTTAAAAATATCTGTATATAAAATATATACATATAAATATATGTGTAGATAGATAGATGGACAGATAGAAAGATAGATCTGTGTGCATATATATTGTTTCTCCATTAGGATGTAAACTCCATGAGGGCAGGGGCTGTTTCATGTTTGTCTTCCTTAGCATTTAGCACAATATTTGCACATAGCAAATGCTTAATGAATACTTGAAGCAATTGATTATGGATTGTTCCTAGGGGTAAAAGGAGCAAAGTTGCAAAGAGATGAATTTATATTCATTGTTAGGGGAAAAAAGAAATTTCCTAGCAATTTGTATTATCCAAATGTAGGATGGCTGCCTTAAAATGCCATGGATTCCTCTTCAATCAAACGCCACCGGACTGCTTGGTGAGAGTGTTGTAGAGGGCACTGTTGCCCAGCTTTTACACTAATTGAGATGTTGGCTTTTGAAGTCCCTTCCATTGTTAGAATTCTCTGATCTCTTTTGAAACACACAATAACCCTCTGACGAAGGTTATTGTGACACTTTTTCCAGATAGGAGGGAAACTGAGGCCAGAAGTTTGCCCTCTGGTATAAATTTCCTTCATTCCTGTCTTCTTGTTTTTGTATGAGTTGGTTTTAGCAAACATTCCTTCATTTCATTTGCCATATCTATAGGGTATCTCCAACTGCTTATTACAGATATCTTCAATATTACATGTCCCAAACTGAACTCATTATCTTTCCTTCGAAATTCTTCCTTTTTCTGAACTTCCCTATGATTAATCCACCATCCTCCCAGTCACCCAGCTTAGAAACCTAAGTGTCATCATCAGTTCCTCACTCTCTCTTACCCCCCATACCTAATCTGTTGCCAAGGCCTGCTGAGTTACCTAGTCCCATCTCTCCCATACTCCCTCTTCTCTCCCCTGACACAGCACTACCTGGATACAGGCCTTCATCATCTCATTCCTACACTACTGCAATAGCTTCTTGGGTAGCCTCCCTGCCATAAGGATCTCCCCACTCCAGCCCATCCTTCACTCAGCTATCAAACTGATGACTAGAGAGGGTGAGGCTGATCACTTTGTGCAGCTCTGCCCTACTCATAGCCATTTCATGTGCAAGTCGAGACATCACCCTTCAAAAATGAAGGACAAACGTTAAGGACTCTGCAAGGAGTCTCTACAAAGAGAAGGATTTCCGGAGCAGGTGTTGGGAGTTAAAACTTGTCAGACATATTTCTTAAATGTGTGCCTCACTACAGTTATGGAGGTCTAAGTCTAAGCTTACTCTTCCCATGGAAACTGTATTTGTGGGAAGGAGAAAACTAGGTACTTAGGAGAATGTTTTGTATTAACTGTGTTTACCTTGTTATCTCAGGATAGTAGTCACTGCCCGCTGGAGGCCCAACCTGACAATCTGAGCAGAAGTTGGGGGATGCTTTTCTCTCTCTCTGTCTCTTTCTCTCCTTCCTCTCTTCTTCCTTTTCTTCTTTTTCCCTCCTCCCTCCTTCTTCCTTTTTTTCTCTTTCCTTTTTTCCTTCTTCTCTTCCTTCTCCTCCTTCTCCCCACCCCAAACTGGGACAATTTACTTTTTGTCCTACATTGTTTTCCATTTTTTTTGATTTCTTGAAATATAGCTCTGAAAAGACAGGCTTTTAAAAGCCTATTGTGTTTTTGAACGGAGCTCCTTGACTCCACCTTAAGACCCAAATCGCTCAGGCTTTCACCAAATGGCCAATAATAGCCCTAACCTAATGCTCCATGGCTCATTGTTTAGTCTTGATTTCTTAGAATGAGTATAAATAGCAATTGTTTTCTGTTTTGGCCGGAAACTGAGTCTTCCCTTCCCATTCTGGTATCTTTGTGATGGCAAATTGAGCTATATTTTGTCTCAATTTTTACCCAACTCTTGGTCTCTGAATGGGCATGACCTCAGACAAACTGAAACCTGGAAAGACCTTAATTTAGAAAGGCCAAAGCCTCCCACGAGATCCTAGGCCATCAATGGTCATCCTAACCTTTGTCTTGCCACTGGACTTCTTTGACAAGCTGATCTTCCTAAAGCCCTTTTCTAAAGGGTCTGACCATGTCACCCCCCTACTCAAGTAACTGCTGTATCACTCTATTTTCTGAAGGATCAGATACAAAATCCTCTGCTTGGTTTTAAAGTCCTTCCTAACCTGGTCTCTTCATACCTTTCTGGTTTTATGCATTACTCTTTTGTACATACTCTGAGATCCAGTGACACTGGTATCCTTGCTATTCCTGCAACAACATTCTTCATCTCCTGCCTCCATGCATTTTCACTGGATGCCCTTCATGTCTATGACCCTCTTCTTCCTCAACTCAAACCTCCTGGATTCCTTCAAATCTTAGTTTCTATAAAAAGCCTTTCTCAAGCTTTCATAATCATAAAGCTCTTGCCTCTGCTGATTATCCCCAACTTATCCCATCTATATCTTGTCTATACATAGTTGTTTAAATGCCTCCTTAATTAGACTATGACTCCTCAAGATCGTGAACTGTTTTTAACCTTTCTTTAGGTCTCTAGTGTTTACCAAAATCCCCAAAACATAGTTGGTGCTTAATAAATGCTTATTGAATGATTAATTCTGTCCTTTTGTGTGACCAGGTGGGTTACCCCCAAAATTCATAACTTCCTTAATGCTTTTATAGTATCACACCTGCTAAGTCTTAAAGCCCTAAAGAAATTAGAGGTGAAGCAAACATGGAGACAGGGAAGAACTCTTGGATATGAGGTTTGATGAAATAATCTCTTTGCTAAGATTAGATGATTCTAAGTGTCATAAATTGGAAGGTTCAGAGTTTAAGATTCTTGGAATGTAAAATTAGAAGACGTCTGTTTCTAATGTAATAGGGATGTGGCAAGAACCCGTAATGGAGTTCTCCAGAGTAGTTTCAAGTACCCACAATGGCAAAAGCAAAGGATCTGCACCAGGAGTCAGGATCCTGGAGTATTTTCATGTGGATGTGGGGATCGTATCCAGAAACATCTACTCAGACATGAGAAAGGAACGTTGCTTGGAAATAAAATAGAGGGAAAAGAAAGAGGGCTTCTGAAGTAGTAGGCAATGGCCGAGATGGATAGGAAAGCTGAGTTCTGCAGTTAGAGGTATGAAAGTAGGAGACTGTGATACCCTATAAGAACCTACAAGTCCTGGCAGAATTTTGATGACTCTGGAGACAAGCCAAGACACTTCAGTATATTGTGACCTAATCTAAGAGACTATTGCAGATCTCTTTGAGAGAGATGACCCTGAACCCTAAGTTTTATAAGGAGGATATAAGCTCTGAAGTGACCATAGCCCTTTCGTATTTTACTATAGGAGATCAATGGGGTTAAGTAGTAGTAGAGTGTATCCTCCCAGAGATTTAAGTGAGTTTCATCCATTTGTATAAGGAACAGAGAGTGAGTCTACTTTTCTACTATTGTTTATTTCCTATTATTCATACTGATTTTGTGTCTTAATTAAATGTTTTTGATATTGGATTTGTGGCTTGTGTGGTCTATAAATAGAGGGTATTGCATTGGTAGAAATTCGGGCCATGCTCTGCAAAATTTATCAACCCACATTGTCCACAATGAACCTAGGAAAATTTGAAAGAGTCTCCTGGGTCAGATACCTCAGCATTTGTAGGGGCCTAGGGTTATACTGCAATTCAATAAGAAATTCTATGGCTTTAAGACCATTCTAGTCAAGAATGTAAGATTATGATTTTAAGGAATCTAATTTTATTTTGTGGGTCTAAGATTTTAGATATCTTAGACTCTGAGTATAATATTCTGTGATTTGAGGGTTCTAAGAGCCTGTAGTTCTAAGAATTATACTTGTTCTGCCCAGTTAGAGTCACTGGGCATGGCAGCTTATAGTTCTGAAAACTCAGGATTTTCCTTGATCTTTGTCATAAACTGCCATTGTGACATTTCCAGTTCCATAGTGACAATTACGCTAGTATGGTCTAAGTCCTGTACAAAGGCAACTGCGACAGAATTGCAACTATGGACTATACTTGTGCCATGGAAAGCTGACCTTACATATGCTATAGAAGGCAGCATAAGTTTGACCAGTCAGCTCCAGTGATTCTGTATATTAATGAGGATGTAAATGAACTTGGTGGATAAGATTAGAGAAATAGTTTATGTGACACTCTCATCACTTGAATTATCACAACACTTGAAATGGTCATAATTTAGGCTTTTTGCTTCTTCTTCTTCCTCCCATGTAAGGCCTTTTTCATGTTCATTGACATCTTCAGGTCTAGTGTATATAGTATGGGGTTGATAAATTTTACTGTGCTTTTCTACCTACTTTAAAAGTCATCTTCTGTCTTGGTAATTTTAAATTATCTATTAAATGGTGTATGTTTGTGGAGGAGGTGAATTAGAACCCTACTGTCCCTGGGCTTTAACTTTTAACTGTCCTCCTATCAGTCTTGCAAATATGACTGTTTCTTCCCTCCAGTATCTTTGCCAAGAAAACCCCAAATGGGGTCATGAAGAGTCAGATATGACTGAAACATCTCATCACTAACAACAAAGGACTTCAAAAGTCAATGAGAAAGGCATTCCAGGAATAGGTACCAACATAAGGAAAAGGATGGAGGAAGTAGTTCTTTGTTCCCCCTCCCCCAGAGCCCACACTAACCCCCTACATCTTCCCAACTATTCAATAGCTTGTTGTTTAATTATTCAATCTAATGACCTTTCCTCTCTCATATCTTCCAGAGTTTCCTAATGCAATGACAATGCATCATTTCATACAATATTATTTCTTTATATGCCATATCTTCCCTACAAACTAAGCATTGAGAGAGTAGACATGCTTATTCTCCTCCTGTGCTGAACACGGTCCTTTGTACACAATCATCACTTTAGATGTGTTTGGTGATTGATGAGAGGTGTTCTAGTTCCATGGTTCATAGACTACTGGGTGTAGAGTGATGGGAACTGGATTCAAATCCAGATCAGACAGTGACTGACTATGTGAGCTGAAGGAAGTCACTTTCCATCTCCATACCTCAGTTTCCGCATCTGAAAGAGGGATGGTTTTTACTCTGTAAGAACTTGACCAGTTACTATAGGAAAAGCATCAGAAAAAGGGAATCTCTCCTAACTGGTATATCAAGATTTCCTCAGAAGTTAGAGGTGCATAGTGTTGAACTGGATTGGGAGACAAGGACAGAAACTTCAGTAATAATTCAGTGCTTTTCCAAAGGTCATTAGGAGTAAGGAGATTATCATTTCCTAATAAATAGTTAGAATTCTTGTGTGGGGAGATAGTCTTGATAGAAATAAATTTTGAGTTATTTTCTGGGTCTTTCTGGGGGCTGCAGTCAAATGCCAAGCAAAAGGAAGACACTCCCTAAGGAGTGGCCTCATTCATTTTTTTTACCCAATGAATATTTTAAAAGCTGCACTATACAGACCACCATGACAGTTATTCAGGTAGATTTAAAAAAAGAAAAGATAGAGTCCCTGAACTCAATGAGCTAAAATCTAATAAGGTCATCAGAAACAAACTGAGATAACTAGAATATACAATCTTGCAAGAAGAGTTCATTGGCTTATGAATTTAGAACAGGAAATGACTTTAGACGTCACCTAGACTAACTCACTCACTTTGTAGATGAGCTACTGCAACTCATGGGCGTTAAACAATTACCCCATTTCCACAATTAGTGTAACAGAGCCAGGATTTGCACCTAGTTATTCTGACTCTAAATCCAACATGTCTCCTGTTGTGTCATGTCACCTCTCATTTTAAGACGTAAAAATTGAAGTGGTATTTTCAGTAAACCTTTACTTAGGGTGTGTGTGTGTATGTGTGTGTGTGTGTGTGTGTGTGTGTGTGTGTTGTGTGTGTAATGGAGGAGGTGGAGGAATTGAACTTTAAGGGATTGGTAGGACTTCAAAAGTCAAAGAGTGGGTGGAAACATTCCAGAAATAGGGAACGACATAAGCAAAAGAATCGAGGCAAGACCCACGAGTGACATTTGTTGGGCACTTCTGAAACACAGTGAATGGTCTCAATCTTTTCAGCAAAGTAAGACATGAGGTTTTCATCTGAGAGAGAGTGGGTGAGGTGGTGGCATGGGAGACAAGGGAAGAAGACTTTTGGAATACCTTTTTGGGAGAGTGTGATATGGAGTTCAATTAGAGAGTGAATTTCAATTAATGAAAGAGAAAACATTGATGAAGTACACATTTGTTCTGAACACTGCTAAATGCTCAGTTTCCTTGCTTATCTCTTTTCATTGTGTTTATAGTTACCGTACCCTCCCTTGTCTGATATTTACACATATAGCCCTGAGTTACAGGCATTTATATAAGAGTCTTCTCATTGGTGGAGAGTATGGTTATTTGACACTGCATCCCTGTGTGGCAGGTTGAATTGGCATGAGAACATGGCACAGTATAGTTCTGATTCAAGAGAAGGCACATGTAGTTCTAGATGAGAGGGAGAGAAAAAGGAAGAGGATGGAGAGGAATAGACAGATGCAGAAAGACAGAGTCAGAGAGAGAGAGAGAGAGAGAGAGGGAGAGGGAGGAAGAGAGAGAGAGAGAGAGAGAGAGAGAGAGGAGAGAGAGAGAGAGAGAGAGAGAGAGAGAGAGAGAGGGAGGGAGGGAGGGAGGGAGGGAGAGAGAGAGAGGGAGGGAGGGAGGGAGAGAGAGAGAGAGAGAGAGAGGAGTATGCATTTCACCACGTCTCAATTTCCAGCTTGCTTCTATAGAGATTCTGGAGAATTTGCTCTGGTATGAGATCGAGGAGTCTTTCAGTTGAACAAGATATCTTGTTCCCAGTGGTAGATCTCATTCTCTATCATTAGTATATTCCAATCTATATAACTCCTCTGGCTTCTGTTTACTGTCTTCACCGATAAATGGATTTGCTCACAATAGTGAGCATTATATATGGTGGTCTTTTGTGTAACTAGCTTTTGGTTCTGCCATCAGATATAAGCTGTGGGCATCTCTTCCTTTTAAATTCTTTTTAAGCAGGGGCTCCGGTTGAAGTACAATAACATGAATCTGTAGTGGACCTAGGGAGCTAAATTTTGAGATTTCCTTTAATTTTATTCAGCAATGTATGAGTAGGAGCAGAGAAGGCAGATGGTAGGAGTAATTCAGGGTTGGGGTTTGACAATACAGAAGCAGTGATAGGAAAAGGAAGTGAGGGATTTGAAATTAAAGAAAAATGTGGACATGAAGAATTATTTAACTATTGACTTGAGATGGGGGTGGGGAGAAAAGTGAAATCATAGCAAGGTTAACAGTCTGAGAAAATACTGAAGGATAGAGGGTTTAAAGGTTAAAATGAATAAAGAATAAGTTTACAGGGCTAAAGCATAAAGAGACACATGACCTCATGAAGAAATAACAGACAGGAAGGAGATAATATAAAACTTAACCTTTCTGGGTCCTTAGTTTGTGGAGTTGGGAGTGCAGGAGAGAAGACCGGATTGGATAACCTCTAAGGATACTTCCAGTTCTAAATTTATGATCCCACGATTTTGTGACAGTATATCAAGACAGAAGGGGAGCAGTTTGGAAAGACTCTGAGATCATTTGTCCCCCTTCTATGACCATAGGATCATAGATTTAGAAGTGAGAATCACTTTTGACATCATTTAATTAATTCCTTTCATTTTATTGATAATGTAAAGGAGACTCACAGAGGTGAGTGACTTCCCCAAAACTGCAAAACTGACAAATGGAACTGAATTTGACATTTTGGAAAAAAAGAAAAGATACAGGGGCTGGGAGAAGGAAAATGACTTTCCCAAAGTCAAATAGATTGCTTGTCACATCCCCACCATGCTGCTATCAAAAGATTAAGGTCCAGGAGGGAAAATCAACCCACGGAATCTCACATTTGGAGTTAGAACCAACACCAGAGAATGTGAAGGGTGGAACCCATATCTAGCCAGCAATCCCCTCCACAAGACCCCAGCAAGGGGTGAGAATGGTATGTCAGGGCAGCTGTGTCATATGGTGTTGTGCCAGTGCTGTGTCAAGTCTGAGTTTGCCAATGCCTGTAAATGTAGAGAATGAGGGAGGGCTGAGTGTGATACATAAGCTGGAGTAGGCATCTAGCTCACAAAAATCTTTGAGAAATTGATGGATCTTCCTTGGCAACTAGCACAGTAGGCACTAAATATTTGGTGAATGAATGATAAAATGGGGCTTCTGTAGGCAGGTAGTCCTGCTTGGGATTACAATGTGAAGGTAGGCAGGAGTGATTTCCTTCTTTGCTGAACTCTCATATTGCTATATTCATACCTCTCTAAGACATTGTACATTCTAACTTGTGACACAGTTGTAGCTCCTGGGAGACAGAAGCTGCATCTTATTTATTTTTGTATCTCCACAATTCCTTGGCAGCCCATAAGAGATGCACGAAAGAGGCTTCATGGCATAGTATAGATTGAGGGATTGAGGAGACATATGCTATTGTCATGTCTCAGATCAGTGGCTGGAAATTTCAAAGAGTGATATTTAAGGTATCATGTCTAGAAAACAATGTCCTTAGAGTTGTCCAACAGTGGAATGAGCTGCCTTAAAAGGGGGAGGTTGCCTCCCAAGAAGTCTTTCAAGCAGAGGCTAGATGATTACTTGGATAGCCAGGTGGCATAGAGGATAGAGTCCTGGGCTTGGAGTCAGGAAGATCTGAGTTCAAAATCAGCCTCAGACACTTATTGGCTGAGTGACCCTGACAAGTCACTTAACCCTGCTTGCCTCAATTTCCTCATCTGTTAAAATAAAATGGAGAAGGAAATGGCAAACCACTCCAATATCTTTGTTAAGAAAATCCCAAAAGAGATCATGACTGACAAATGACGAAACAATAACAGCAGGTGATAACTTGTTGTGTACTTAAGCTGTTGTGGGGATTTTGTTTGGGCACAGGTCAGTGATGCCACTTGCAACTCTGAAACTCTGTGGTTCTGTGACTCTGACTTTTGTTACGAATATTCCTTCGTCTAGACCTCAGTTAAAAGGGCTTAGCATGCTGCCAAGCCCATGGTAAGAGCTAAGTAAATGCTTGTTCATTCATTTGTTCAGTTTTCTTCTTTGCAAAACAAGGACATCGGACAATATAGCATGTAAAGTCCCTTCCAACTCTGGCGGGGGGCGGGGGTAACATATACCCTTGAGAAACAAAAGCAGACGTGGAGAAAGGAAAACTGCCAATTTCAGTTTGAGCTGCTGGACCTAGATCTATGGAGGCTTGGTAAGGGATGATTTGTGGTTGGTTACCTCCAGGATATGCCAAATGCCATTTCTTGTTTAGAAATGTATCTCAGACTAAGGTCAGATAACATGAATTTGTAGTGGACCCAGGCATCTAAGTTTCGTGACTTCTAATTCCACTCAGCACCGTATGAGTCTCCTTTACTTCAGAAATTTAAGGAGATGCCATTTCTTAGACTGCAGTTATTGATACTATTTCTTTTTCTATTCCGTTAAACTACAAAACAGACAAAAATCTCATTATGTGGCATGAACTAGTTATTGGTATTATTATCATTGTATATATATATATATTCTCTATAAATGGTAGATAGGGTGTTCCAAAAGTCTTGGTGTAATTTCATGTTTTAATGGCTTAAAACTTCAATAAAACTTTTGGGGCACCCAGCATAGTATTTAATAAAAAGGGTTCTTAACCATTTTGGGCCATGGGTCTGTATATATATATGTATATATATATATATATATATATATATGGTGTATATATCTGTGTAGATATATAAAATTATATCTATTTATTTATCCATGTATGACATGGCTTGAAATTTTATTGGTATGGGGAATTACATTAAACTGTGAAATCTCTGAAGACAGTGACTGTATTTTTCTTTCTTTTCTATCCCCAAGACAGCCCAGTGTTTGACACATAGTCGGTACTGAATAAATATTGATTGATTGATCGTGATGAGAAAGTTCACTTTATCAGTGAGGATGAACAACTGCCCTGTAACTGATACTTTCAGAGAGTTGCTTGGGGTTTTGCAAGATTAAACGACAGCTCACGATCGGGTAGCCCAACATGTGGCAGAGACAAGATATGAATTCAGGTCTTCTCTAATCAGAAGCAGACTCTATCCACTACTACACCACGTTTTCTGCCTCCCCACCACCTTTCTCCCTTCCCTTCTCCTCTTTCTCTCTCCCCCTACTCTCTCTGAGTCTCCACCTCTTTCTCCCTCTTCTTTCTCTTTCCCTCTGTCTCTTCCCCTTCCCCTTTTTTTCTCCTTCTTCCTTCTCTGTTTCTGTCTCTCTCTCCCTTCCCTTTCCCCTTTCTCTGTCACACACACACACACACACGCACACACACACGCACACACACGCACACCACCACCACCACTAAGACCAAGGTCTCTGGAACATCAACCAGAAAGGCAAGTCAGCAGAGTAGACCTGTCATCAGGAACATTTATCCCTCACTCCTCTATTACATACCTAGTAGTTACCTCACATGGCAAGTTATTTAACTTCTCTGAGTGTCAGTTAACTCATCTATAAAATGAGAATAAGAGGTACAATAACACCTATAATATTTTCATCACACATTTGTTGCAGACTTAAGTGAGAGAGTGCATATAAAGCACTTTGCAAGTCATACCATGTAATACGCAAATATTATTTATCAGAATCTATGTGTAAATATCAGCTATCATCATCAATCAATATGTAAATCACAGGTATCATTCAATATGTAAAGATCAGTTGCCATTATCAATCAATATGCAGACATCAGTTATAATTTATCAATGTGTAAATATCAGTTATTATTATCATTACAAAATTTAAAAAGGAAGATAAGAGGTAAGAGAGGGAAACTCAAGAAATTCTAGCTCTCAGACAGGAATATAGAACTAAATTCCTAGTGATTTTAGTAAACTGCTTGCTCAGATGAGGTACAAAAAAATCATTGAGAAACAGCCCTAGAAGGGTCAGAGTTTGGGGTCACCTGATACTTATCCAAGCCTTTTCCAGATAGCAGCCAGCTAAGAATATCAGCTTCACATATTAGGATATTAAAAATATTACAATTACTTTTAAACACACAAAAAGGGGGTAATGGAAATAATTTTATAGAAAAGGACCCTAAACAAAACTATCATTATTAATATTTCTACAACGGTGATAAGAAAGATGGATTGGAATTAGATATGAAAAAATATGGAATATTCTGTAAATGAAACCCAAGGGAGACCAAGTGAATTACGAAGGTCATTTCTCATTAATGCTGAACTTTTCTATTTCTTCCTAGACTGCATTCTCATTCAGGCCTTGAATACAGCTTCTAAGATATTTTTGGTAAGTACTATATTAGTGGGGATTGTTTATCATCATTATAACAGTACTTTTACTAGTATTTCTAGGCAATTTTCTTTAATTACTAGCAGAATTTAATAATCACTTATTTATATAGCTTCAAGTATTCCAAAGTACTGTACATATATTATTTAATTAATCATCACAACATCCTTGTGGGATAGAGTATTTCTGTGCCCATTGTAAAGCTGGAAAACTGAGACTCAGAGTGACCGAGTTTCCAAAGTTAATAACTTGAACTCAAGTCTTCTGACTGTGAATCAGATTATATTTCTACAATAGAGAGTCAACAAGCATTTATTAAGTGCTGACTGTGTGCCAGGCATTACCTGTTTTTCTGCACAGTTAGTGGAATTTTTGTGTGTATGTGTATGTGTGTGGAGTAGTGTTGTGAAGGACATGACACTGAAGAATCCTCTGATGTGAAGGAAAATCAATGAATATAGTAGAATGCCCTCTCTGAGGACAAGCGACTATTGATAGCATCACAGGGTCATAGATAGCATAGAGCTGCAAGGGACCTTAGAGGTCATCTAGTCCAACCCTCTAATGTTGACAATGAGTAAACTGAGGTTCAGAGAGGGTTATGTCCTGCCTGAGTCACACAGTTGTTAAGTCATTTTTGTACATCCCCAGTCTAGTTCAGGGGAGGCATTTAATACATTCAGTATATGAAGAGGGTTAGAATGGCTTCCAATACATTATCTCAATTGTTAAAATATCCCTGTGAGGTATGCAGGGTAGGGACCATGATACTCATTTCCTAATTGAAGAAACAGGCCCACAAAGAAAAAATGATCTATTCAAAGTAAAAAAATTACAAGGCAGAGCTACAATTGGGATCCTGGTTTTCTGATTCAATGTGGGAAATTCCCATGTTGTTCAGTCTTGTCCTACTCCTTGGGACCCCATTTGGACTTTTCTTGGCAAAGATGCTGGATGCCACTTTCTTTTCCAGTTCATTTTACACATGAAGAAACTGAGGCAAACAAGGTTAAGTGACTTGCACAGAGTTACACAGCTAGTAAATGTTTGAGGTTGAATTTGAACTCAGATTTTCCTGATTCTGGGTCCCATACTCTATCCACAGCACCACCTAGCTTCCCTTAAGCCACGTAAATAGAGGGAGAGTGATTTGTGAAGCAGGATAGAACAAAACACTTGGCAGCTGCAGTAAGGGAGTCCTAAAATCATCTGCCATCAAAGCCAGGAAGAACCTTAAAGACTAGCTTGTCCAATTCTCTCATTTTACAAATGGAGAAATTGGGGTCTAAGGATTGGAAGGTCCAAGGATAACTCTTGATATCTACCAGTTTCTCTCAAAAGTCACAATCTATCTTTGCATTGTCTCTAGGGCTAGAAACATTTTCAAGCCCTAGGATTATTGGTTCAGGGACTCAAGGGGGATAAAAGTTATCTAATCTGATCCTTTATCTTACAGATAAGGAAATTGAGGCACAAATAAGTTGAATGACTTGGCCAGGATCACCCAGCTAGCAAGAGGCAGAGCTGGTTTGTGAATTCAGATGAAACTGTTCAATAAACATTTGTCAAACACCTACTGTGCACTGAGAATTGTTCTAGGGCTTATTGAAAATATAAAGTCACAGTCTCTGCCTCCAAGGATGTTTTAATCTAACTGAGCAGAGAAGACAAGCTAGGTAGCGAGAAGTTGAAATGGATAAAGTGATGCTGGACCTGGAGTCAGGAAGCCCTGAATTAAATTCTGCCTTAGACTCTTGCTAGTTTTATGACCCTAAACAAATCACTTAATCTCTATCAGCTTCAGGTTTGTCAACTAAAATAATAGCACCTACCTGACAGTGTTGTTAAAATGATGGACACGCTTGTTGAGCTTGGAGCAGTATTTTTATCATCTTCCTCCTCCTCCTCTTCACCATTATCATCTTCTTCACTATCATCATGAGCATTTATACAATGATCTAAGATGTGCAAAGTGCTTTACAATAAGCAGAGGTGCTTTCATTTGCCCCTATTTTACAGATGAGGAAATTGAGGCAAATATATTAAGTGACTAACCCAGGGTCACACAGCTAGTGTCTGAGGCAGCATTTGAATTCAGGACTTATTCCTTCCATGACCAGTACTCTTATCCATTGCAATACCTAGCTCCCTTCAGATTAGATCTTAACTCCTGAGGTTTGTTTTGGTGCTGTGTTCTACAATAAGAATAATCTGGGGACTAGGAGTGGAAAGGGCCAGGTCAGAAGAGATAGAAATGGCTAGACAGTCTACTGAAGTCTTAAGAACATAAGTAACCGTCTTGCCCATCAGTGAAACTGTTGCTTCCCTTCTCTGGGCTCCTACATCGCGTACAAAATTGAGTTTTCAGTTCTAGACTCTCGTTCAGTTCTAGTCTCTTCATTTTTACTGTGCTAGTCTGGTCTCTCCTACCAGTGTGCAAGCTGCTTAACTGCCTGGGATAGGGCTTATTTCTCTTTCTATTCTCCAATAATAATGATGACAGAGAGCATTTTTATAATGCTTTAAGGTTTGCAAAATGTGTCACATGTTTAATTAATTTAATCCTGACAAAATTTAATTTTTAATTAACTTAATCCTCCCAACAACCCTAAAAGTAAAGTAGGTGCTATTATTTTTTTCAATATTACAGATGAGGAAACTGAGACTGAAAGAAAAGAAATGACTTGCCTAGGGTCACAAAGCCAGTGTGTCTGAGGTTAAGCATCTGAGGCAGGATTTCAATTCATGTTCTCTTGACTTCAGAACGGGTACTTTGGTTATTCTGCCCATAGCTTAGTGTCAAACTGAGTAATATAATGTGTGTAAATATATGTGTATATGTACACATGCATATATATATACCTGTACACGTATATGTACATGTATACACACATATATGTGTATGTGTATATGTGTACAGTGGTGGTGTTCAGTTTTTTCAGTCATGTCTGATTCTTTGTGAATCCATTTGAGGCTTTCTTGGCAGATTTACAGGAATGATTTTCCATTTCCCCCTCAAGTTCATTTTACAGATGAGAAACTGAGGTAAACAGAGCTAAGTGACTTTTCCAGGGTCACATAGCTGGCTATGCATCTGAAGTCAGATTTGAACTGAGAAAGATGAGTTTTTCTGACTCCAGACCCAGCACTCTATCCACTGTGCCACCTAGCTGCTCTCTCTTTTTGTTTACATACACATACACACACACACACATATATATTCCCACATACAAGTAATATGCATGTATGTTACTTTATATATTTATATACATAATATATAAAATTTATGGGGCTAACAATCCTTGGATTATGAGATTATCACAGATAGCTGAGAAGGTAGTGCTTTGTAAATCTTAAAGTGCCATCAAAATGGAAATAAATGACAATTTTTGATTTATGGAATTTTTGATTTATCCATCTCAATTATCTTGTGAAAGTCCTATAATCCAAAGAAGATTAGCCCCATTTTACAGATGAAGAAGCTGAATCTCAAAGCTCAAAATTAAGTGACTTTTGTAAAGTCTCACAACTAGGAAATGGTGAGCCAGGACAGGAATGTACATCTTTTGACTTGGAAAGCTGTTAAGGTGAATGCCACAAGTACTAAATTACAGAATGGGATAGAGGTGTATGAAAAACCCTAAATCTGTCAGAGAGAGGAGAGCCATTTATCCAGCTTCTTCTCATAACTCATCTTCAAGAAGAAAGGGGGGAGAAAGATTACTTGCGTCTTCTTTAATTAGGAGTTTGAATGGCTATCTCTTATGTGGATCTGCGCCTCTGTCAGGGCTGGGCCCTGGGCCAGAAGCCGGGATAATTTACAGGGCCACGGGCAAATGTCCTTCCTTTTGACCACCGCACTGAGCTTTAGTCTTAATTTTAAAAAGACTTTAAATTTTATGAGAGCACTCTAAGGCCTGGCAGCTAAGGGGACTTTAAAAAAGTGAAAATTTAAATCCAGATGTTCAGAGGACACTGGAATCAGATTGACTGCCATGGAAAGGATGTTTGCTCTTGTTCTGCACCTAAATACCCTTGGCTGTCTACCCTGACACTTCAGAACCTGCTACAGAGACAAGAACAGTAGATTAGTGATAAAAGGATTAGGCTTTGATTAAAGTTTCTGTCCGTTTATTCTCTGTGTGGCCTTAGATAAGTCACTTCTCTTTTCCTACTCCCATTGTCCTCTTCTATAATATGGTAAATGCCAATACCTAGAATATATCAGAGAGTTATGGTGAAGAAAGTGCTTTGTAGAGCAGGGGGGGGTCTCAATCTAGTTAATGTGGCATGGATCTCTTCGGTAGTCTCAGTGAAGCTGAGGGACCCTTTCTCAGAATTGCGCTCTCAAATGCATAAAATAAAATATATAGGAATAAAAAGGAAAAAGAAAGATCATGGAAATACAGTTATGTGTCTATATACACATATGTTTATGTGTGTGTGCATTTTTTTAAACCAAGTTCTCTTACCCCAAGTTAATAAGTTCTGACCTAGAGGTATTATGAGGCATTAGACCTGTATTTAGGAAAGACCTAGATTTTAATTTTTGCTCCCAAACTCATCAACTATGCGCCTGTGATCAAATAATTTTAACTTTTCTGACTTTATTTTCATTGTAAAATGGGAAGAATAATTTTTATACATTAGAATGTAAGCTCCTCCACTAGATTGGAAGCCCCTTGAAGACAGGGACTGTCTTTTACCCCTCTTTGTATCTTCGGCACTTAGCACAGTGCCTGGCACATAGTAGGCACTTAATAAATGCTTATTGATCAAATTGATCTACGTGCCTGATAGAGTTATTGCTAAGAAAGTCTTTTGGAACCATAGCAGAATGTTCTGTTTGAGCAATAAGTATCATAAGAGAAGAACTTATTGTCTATACAACAGAAATAATTGGCAGAATAGAAATACTTGGATCTATGATGGAAAACCTCACAAAAAACCAAATCAAAACAAGAAGACAGAGTGATTTATTGGAAATGCAAATACAAAGAAATGAAGGAGGGTCTGGAAGAAGAGAAGCAAAAAAGCCAACAATATTAAAAGAAATAATAATCTCTATATAAGCAAAATATATTGATCTCAGAGGGAAGAGGGGTAGAGACCACTTAAGGATTATAAATCTCCTAAAAGAATGAGACAAGTCGAACAACAAAAAAACTTGAATCAAAATGCAAGAAATAATACAACAGAACTGCCCAGAACTTCTCTGAAAACAGACACAAAATGTTGGTTAAAAGAACCCACAAACTGTCAACAGAAAAAAAATAAATCTACATTGTCAACTCCAAGACACACAGCAGTTAAATCAATAATTACAGTGACAAACAAAAATATTCTACAAGTGACCAGGAGGAACCTTTAAAAATAAAAATGAGAAGGAAATTTGAGTAGTACAAGACTATTCTGCACCTGCCAGAAAACACAGGGGGGAATGGAATAACTTATTCCAAAGAGCAAAGAAACTCAAAATGCAACCCAGGGTGTTATGTTCTGCAAACTGAGCCAAATAATCATTTTAAAAAGATAGTCAATAAAAGAGAGGCATTATAAATATTTTTTTAAAAGATGCTAACAAATTATTCACTCTGCTATGCCAGACAATAGAAACAAAAGAAAAATACAGCTACTGAGGAAGTCACAATAAGATAAATTACCCCAGAATAAAAAGGAAAAAAGAGAAAAATTCCTATTGGGTTTAATAATCACACAAAAAGAACAATGAAAAAACAACACAGGGACCAGTGAGAGATTTCTTTCTCAAACTACACAACGGGATAATGATGAAAGCAGCATTTAAAAAAAGTGATGGAGAAAAAGGCCTGAAACATGGATTAAACAGCACAATGCACATACCTTCATTAAAAAAATACTTTATTGCTAAAAAACTCCTAACCATCACCTGAACCTTTAGCAAGTTGTAATCTTTTTGCTGGTGAAAGGTTTTGCCTCAACGTTGATAGCTACTGACCTATCAGGATGATGGTTGCTGAAGGTTGGGGTGGCTGATACAACAATGAAATTTGTCACATCAGTTTGCTCTTCATTTTATCTGAAACCTTGAAGGGTTTATAGTTGTCGGGTTATTAGCTGACCTAATTTCAATACTGTTGGGTCTCAGAAAACAGGGAGGATAGAGATGGAGAATGATTGGAGAAGAGCTGATTGCTTAGGGGAGTCGTCAGAGGACACACATTTATCAATTAAATTCACTCTCTTATGGACGTGTTTTGTAGCACCCAAAAAGAATTACAATAGTAACAAAAAAGCTTAAAATAACAGATATGTAATGAAAAAGTTTGAAATATTGTGAGAATTACCAAAATATTGCACAGACACAGTGCGAGCACATGCTGTTGGAAAAAGGATGCTGATAGACTTGATCAGCATAGGGTTGCCACAAGCCTTCAATCTATAAAAAAAATACAGTATCTATGAAGTTCAATAAAACAAAGCACAACAAAATGAGATATACTTGTGATTTTTTTTGCTTGATATCTCTCCCATCAGACTTTAAACTCATTGAAGGCAGGGACTGTTTTTGACTTTCTTTGTATCCCCACTGTTTATCACAATGCCTGACACAGAGTAAGAGCTTAATATATGTTTGCTGACTTGACCACATGGAACTTTTATTAAAAAAAATTCCATGCATTAGGACATAAAGATACTGAAAATAAATGTAAAGAATAGCTGAATAGGGGACAATAGAAGTGAATGCAACAGATTTGTCAGTCATTCCATAGTGATTTTCATCATCATCATCAACAGAAACACCACATTTGGATTCTAATGCCTCAGTATGAACTGTGCTTACTATATGAAGAAGTGGGAGTGGTCCTCATTAAATTAATATTTGCAAGGATCACTGGAATGACCAAAGGCAAAGGGAAGAAATCCATGCTGGATTATATCCACAGATGCATGGAAGCACTTACGTATCAAAATATTTTAAATAAATTTGGTCTTCCCAGTCATTACGCTCACTTCTTTCTCTTCCTACTTCTTATTTTTCTACAATAAATCATAGATCTCAAAGGCCATAGACACATTTTATTCCCCCTTTGTGCTAACATCTAACATTATTTACTGAATGAATGAAGCATTTGTTCCCATGTAGGAAAGATTGTCACTATTCTTGCTAAAAGTTTTGTAAATTTTTGTTCATAAGTTCCTCAAGCCAGATTTCTTGTACTTAGAAAGCTATAGTTATATAAAACATTAGATTTTGAAAGAATCTTGGTAGAACAATCTAATACAAAACTAACATTAGAACAGGATTAGAAAATAGAGTGCTAGAAGATAGAAGTTTAGAGCTGGAAGGAAGTTTATAGTGCAGAATGTTAAAATCAAATTGGGACCTCAACGATCCTTAATAATTTGCAAGGTTAGGTGGTAGCAGATTATGGACTAGACTCCATGTTCCCCAAATCATAGCACAGATCTTTGTCCCATTACCGAAAACAGTTGTATTTCCTTACTGGAAGTAAAACAGTCCATCATCTTGTAAGGTGGGAAAAACCCCTCTTTGGCTGCCAGGATCTCACTGTGTTGTGTTAGGAAAACACAGCCTCTGGCAGTGCCTCAATTTCCTAAAACTAATAGAAACTTGCCCTATGAGCATGGCTCTGAGTTATTAATAGTAGAAAAGTCAATTGAAAATGTAAAATCACATTAATTACTCTCTTGGCCCACAAGTAAGCTATAATTTAGCATCTGGGGTTTTCCCTCAAAATTATTTTTTTCAACTTAATTGGGAATTGTATTTGCCCCTATGTAGAAAGGGGGAGGGGCACTGGGTTCTCAGTGCTAGTCATAGCCCACACCTGAATGCCACAGGGTTCTGTTTGCACAGTTTTTGTACTTCCACGGATTCCTTGGGCTACGGACAGCAGTGATTATAAGGAATCAGCTTCCTGTCATTTGACGTGATTCCCTTAGCAGTCTTTTGACTATCATTTATTAGCTACAGGCCAGACCCTGTGCTAGGCACTGGCAGGAGATACAAAGATGAAATAGGATGTGGATGTTTCCTTAATAAGATATAAACACAGATAGAGGTAATATAAATTAGAATGACTGATTCGCCAATAAACCCTTATTAAGCACTTACTTATCTGTGGAGGCACTGGACAAAGAATAAGTACAGAAAGGAAATATAAAATGCCAAGGGATCTCATGAAAAAGAGATGGTGTTTGTATATGGAGTGAGATTAAATAACCATACAAGCTAATATGTGTGTGTATATGTGTGGACATCTGCATTAGTATGTATATAGGTATGTAGGAAATAGACGTGCAACCGAAATCAAAGAGAAGGAAAGTGAATGGATGAAGGTTGAGTTAGTGGCAGTCTGGACTAGGATACGGTCTCCTTATTTTGACTCCAGTTTTCTTTTCATTGAAATATGATGGTTCCTTAATATGAATATTCCTTACATGTGTACAATACTTTTGATCCATCAAAGTAATCCTATGTTTTAGATAAAATAATTACCAGAGAATCATCAGATCCCACCGGAGCATTTTGTTTCTTGTACTCTTTGCAAAACTATTTGAAAGCTTTAACATTTCCACTTGGGCAGCTAGGTGGCACTGAGGAGGGAGTCGTGGTTTTGGAGTTGGAAAGATTCATTTCACTGAATTCAAATCCAGCCTGTGACTGTGGGCAAGTCTTTCAACCCTATTTGCCTCAGTTTCCTCATCTGTAAAATGAGCTGAAAATGTACTCCAGTATCTTTTCCAAGAAAATGGGGTCATGAAGAATCAGACATAATTGAAAAATGCTTAAACAATAATTTCCCCTCCTTTCTTCTCTGTTACTTCTCTAATACTAAGTTGTAGAATTATTGCATTCCAGGCTTAGCTCATCCACTGATAATTAGCTGTATGATCATCCCTTATCTGGGACCCTCTTTCTTCATATGTAAAATGAAGAGTTTTAGACTAGCTAATATCTGAATGTCTCTTCTATCTCTATTTCCTATTGCTGCACCAAGTATTCCATATTCTAACTGCTTATGTTCTGAGACATTTTCCATCAGCTCTTACATTTGATGTCAGCTAAAGCAAGAGAGTAAGAATCAAGAAAGACTGATTATCTCCTTAACAATTAGAAAGGAATATGATAGGTTCTTAGCACCTATTTTTTGCATTTAGCTATACAAACAATAGTAATTAATAAATGTTTGTTGAAATGAACTGATTAATGTAAATATTGGGAATGAATATAAGGAGATGTGACCTAAATGAGAAACTGGAGTCCGCTGCAGTTAATTTGACAAGTTTTCTGGAGAAGATGAATTCTGATGAGTTTTGGGAAAGTGAGGTAGATTGGTGGAGCAGAGGCTAAAGGGTATTTCCAAAGTTCAGGAATGGTGTGGGTAAAATGTCAGTTGAGGAGAAAATGGCAAATAGCTTTGCTGAACTGAAGTACGGTCATCTTTCTGTGGAATGGCAATTACAAAGGCAGAGGGAGAAAAAAATTCTTTGTATTAAAAATCTCTGACCGAAATGTGACATCCAAAGTCTATAGGGAACTGACCATAATCTAGAAGATGAAGAACCTTTCCCTAATAGTTAAAGTTAAAGGCAAAGGACAGGAACAGTTTTCAAGGAGGCAATATAAATTATCAATAATCACCTGAAAAATTTAAAAGTTGCTAATAAGTAGAAATATGCAAATTAAAATAACTTTAAGTTATAAACTCCAAAAGCAAAATTTTGCTTAATGAGCAAAGGCTTAAGCTAACAAATGCTAAATGATGGGAAAACTCATTGTGGGAGGGACAATGAGAAGGCAGGCAACTAATTCTATGTTAGTAGAGCCATGAATTGATTTAATCCCACCGAAAGACAATTTGAAATTATGAAAGAATAATGATCAATTTTTTCATCCACTTTGACCCAAAGATCCCACTATTGGTAGTATATAAATATGTAAATACAAACACATACATACACTTCTATTCTCTAAGGAAGTTATTGATAATAAGAAGGCAACCACATGTAAACAAAGTTCATGAAACCATTATTTGTGATGAAAAAAAGTTTAAAATAATGCCAGTGCCCATTTTTTGCTGAGTGGCTGAATAAAGTATGGCATCTAGATGCAGTGGTCTATTACAGAGTCACAAGCAATACAGATTTGAATAATTCAGAGAAATTGGAAAGATCTCATTTGAAGTGACGTAGGGTGAATAAAGCAGAACAGGAAAACAGCAACAATATGTATGATTTAACTATCAACTATATAAAAAATTCAACATGGAGGGTCAGGAAAACTCAGGTCAACGTGAACATCACATCCAAGATAAAGGACATAATGCTTCTTGATTTTTACAATTGTCAACTTAAAGTCATTGACTAGTCATTTCACATACACATATGTGTGGACACATGCACATGTGCATGCATGCATATGTGTATACACATATATGTTGTTAAATTGAAAATTTCCACATCTTTAAAATAGAGACGATAACTCCTGAGCAATCAATCAAAAAGCATTCATTATGAACTTATTATGTACCAGACTCTGTGCTTAACACTGGAAGTACAACAACCTGTCCTCAAGGAGTTTGTATTCTAGTTGAAGAGGCAGCAAGTACATAAATAGTTTTCTACAAGTCATATACACGGTAGATAGTGTAACAGGGTTGTTGAATGGAAGTTGCTTTGTAAACCTTAAAGTGCTATGGAAGTGCATATTTTTTATTCCTCTGCCTTGCCACACTGTTAAAAAGAAGAGTTTATAATAACCTTCCCCTTACTCTACTGAAATTGTACTTTCCAAGGTGGATGCTAATATCTTAATCATTAAATACTTTTTCTTTCTCCTTTTCTCATCCCTCTGTATTTCTCTCTGGCATATGACACTGTTGGCCACACCCTGTATCTTAATGCCCTCTTCTCCCTTGTTTTCAGTGACACTGAACTCTCAAGGTTTTCATTTTATCTGACAATTTATAGTTTCTTTTGGTGACCCCTCAGTTTTCAGTCTGTAAACATGGGTGTCCTGCAAAGTTCTATCTTTGAGCCTCCTCTTTTCTCTGTCTATATTTTCTCCTTTGGAAATTCAGTTTAGTCCTAAGCCTCCTTCATGCATGTGATTACTAATTTATATCTCCAACTCCATACTCTCCCCAGTGTTCTGGTCCTTTATTTTCAGTTGCCTTTTGGATATCTTCATATGGATATCTTGTCAGTACCTCAAAATAAATTAATCTATCATAGAAATATGTCCAGTCTGTGAAACACTGCAACCACTCCTAGCCTAAGAGTTATCACTTCAGTCTGGGAACATACCTGGTACATAAATATTCAGACGACAAAATAATCTATGGAGTAAATACTACTTGGATCAGACTGAGTTTAGGCCAAGACCGCTTTGCATGCGATCTTTGGTCTAGAAACCTTATTTATTTACAACCATTTCCACAAGGGTGAGATCCTTGGTGCTAACAAAATTCCTCATCATTTTGGAACAAGCTTATTATGTCATCATATCTTCAGGGCAAGGGGAAGCACACAGGTGGGGAAGCCAAGGTCTTATAAAGACATTTATTTTCTTACATCATTCAGGAAAGCCTGTGCAGACCAACTAACCATTAGGATGTTCCATTTGTCAGATTATGGAAATTCTGAACGTCTAGAAATTTGAACTAAGACAACGTTGAAAACCGAATTCATCATCCTTCAGCCTTAAGCTACCTCTCTTCTCTACTCACCTATTTCTGTTGAAGGCTCTACATTCCCCTCAGTCACAACTGGGGTTGCCCTTGACTCTTCCTTCTCTCACTAAACTGGTGGTTAGCTCTGTTGATTCTACTTCCATGACTCCATAACATCTGGCACCTGATCCCCTCTGAATTTTCATTTTCACCATCCTACTTCAGACCCTTATCACTTCTTGCATAGACCATTGGACAGTTCCTGCCTCCAATCTAGAGCTCTTCCGATCCCTGCATCGCACAGCTGCCAGAGGTTGAGCTCCGTAGCCACTGGAGTCTTCTCCAGCTCTGCAGTGCTATGCTCTGGAGATTCTACAACCTTTTCAAAGCACTGCTCTGATCATACCACACCTCTCTTCAAACACATCCAGTAGCTACCCTTTCCTGAGGAAGTAAAGTAGCACTCCACAATCCTGGATTTTAAGGCTCTGCATAATTTGACTTCAGACCAGCCTTCCAGCTTCATGCCATTTTTTCTGTCCTTCATATCTGAACATCCTAATTAAGGACAGCCAGGCGGTACACTGAATAGAATACCCAGCCTAGAGTCAGGAAGACCTGACTCTATCTTCAGATACTTATTGTCTATGTGACCCTAGGCAGGTCACTTGACTTCTGTCTGCCTCAGTTTCCTTATCTGTAAAATGGGAATTATGGTGGCCCCTACTTCCCAGGGTTGTTGTGAGGATCAAATGAGATGTTAATTGTAAAGTGCTAAGCACAGTGTCCATAAAGTGTGCATGGTAGGCACTCTATAAATGTTAGCAACCATTATTATTATTTTTACTATGGTAGTTTTACTCTCTGTCCTCATTCTTGTTCCAGTTCCAATGACCTATTTCTGAAATGCATTTTCCATCTGCAGAAGTTCCTGTCTTCTTTCAAGGGCCGATTTAGTTGCCACTGCTTCTATTAAGTTTTTTTTATTCCCAGAAACATAAGCTCCCCCTCATGAAATTTAATCTTTTTCTCTTAGGATTTCTTATATCACATTGCCTGAGCCTCTTTCCAATGATCTTGAGTTGTGATGGACTAAAAATGCAGAATAAAACTTTGATCATCATTATTTATGGACACACTCTCCACTATCACCCCGCAAATGGATTGTAAGATCTTGAGAACAGGGTCTATGTTATGTCTGTTTTCATATCTCCACCAACGCTTAGTAGAGGACATTTCCCAATAGATATTTAATTCATGCTTGTTGAATTTGATTTCAATTTTATTTTCTTTGGTGATTTCCAGTGATGGAGATCTCACTACCTCCTGAGTCAAATCACTATGCTTTGAATGACTCTTAATTGTGAGGTCTTTCTTTTTACCAAGTTAAAAATCTATGTCTTTCTCTCTTTTCTTCTTTTCTCTGTTCACAGCAGACCAAGAAGAAGAAACACAACTCTTCTACATGACGATTCCCTCCCTTAGGCTGCCCCCCTCCCCACGCCATCTTCCTTTTACAGGTGAGTCCTACACAATGGAATTGCTTGCTAAATATCATCCTGGGAATTAGAAGCAAGTCAAGAAAACAACTTAGGCCCCCTGACACTTCTAATATCCCTTCTAATATATTCTATTCTGTGTTTGGCAGCTTCCCCAACCAAGGGACCCGGGGCAGAGTTTTAAAACAACAGCATTAAGAATAAGCAATCTTTGATTTGCTAAATCAAGGCATTCAAGGTTCCTGTAATGTCTGACTCAATTACTCAAGAGATGGTGCTAAAAAATTAGAAACAGGAACCGAGAATGGGGAGCTTAGAGTTCTGGGATCCCTGAGAAGACACATCCTTTCTCTGGTTGGGATCTCCCATTTTGAAAGTGCGGATAAGAACACTTGCTAATTCCCTGGAAGAATTGGGGATGGGGCACCTTGACTGATGAGCCAGTGTGCTATTATGGTCCTGTAGGATCTGAGAGCTGTCCTGTGTATATTTTATGTGGGTTGAGAAAGTGCCCCTTTTTGTGTTGGTTGCATACTCTGGGGTTTTGTCATTGCTACTGCTGCCATTATCTTCTATCTCACAGTGGAAGGCTAAGCTTAAACAAGGCTACTGGGAAACAGAACAGCAAGAATTATACAACCAAACCATCAAACTTGAAAAATCACTCTTGATTTAAAAATCCATTTGCTATATTTAAATGCTTTTACTATAAATGCTGAAAGGGGAAGAGAAGGAAGGTTTAAAAGCTTTCTCTCCCTCTCTATGCCTTCCTTTCTTTGTCTCCCTCTCTGTCTCTCAGAGCAAAATTACCCTTTTCCCTCCCCCTCCTTCAATATCCAGACCTCCTTAATTCAATTCAATTCAAATCCACATTTATTAAGTTTGCTATGTGTCTGTTCAACTCTGGGCTCCACTCGTTGTCCATCTGTTCTGTCTGTCCTGAACATACATGCTGTTGGACAAGTTTTATAGGATGTCTCTTCAAATGCTTGTTGAAATCTGGGCAATGGACATCCTTCATCTCATTGGTGATTCCAGGGTTTAATAGGAAAAGGGGTAATGGTGGTATTCTTTGAGGAAACTACAGAGTTCCTTTTGTTGACCCCAAACTTCCCAGGAGAGCAAAGGATCATCTTTTCATTCAGCTGCTATTATTTTGTGGCAGTGAGACATGGAATACCATTGCTTCCAAAGAACTAAGGTAACTACTACTCAGAGGGCATTGAGGAATATGAACAAGATGTAATATATAACCACTGAGGAACTCTGACAAAGTGCAGGATTAAAAGACATTCTCAAGAAACTGTATGATAGGGAGAGAAGATGGGCTGGTCACATGGTAGGAATCAGGAGTGACAAGAGGGTCCCCAGAGTGCTTTACGAGTACCTTTGCAGTGTCAGGAGAAATGAAGAATGCCTCCATTGTGATGGGTGAACAGCCTTTGTTTTGGAGATCATGGAAAGGAGGCACATACATGGATAGGAGGCAGACATGGATGGGTTGGAAGCTGAATCCCCAGATCGATGAGGTACCTAAACCATTGCAGTGACCTTTTTGCCAGGCACTGTGCTAGGAATGGGGACACATATACACAAAATGAATTGGTCTGTGTTCTCAAGGGGCTTATATACTACTGGAGAATGTGTGTAGGATGGTTTGTGAACTTTCAAGATCTAAAAAACAACCAGTTGTTGTTATTATATCAAAGTTTTCCAGGAGCTGAATTCTAGCCCACTGGTATGTAGGTGGTTAGCCTTACTCTGTTTCTCATCTGGGTGCATTCATTCATTCATTAATTCATTGAAATTTGCAATAAGCACCTACTCTGTGCAAGATATTGCCTCAGTAGATGGGGAAGGAACTATATATTTAATTTAGGCTTCCCACCCCCCAAGAAATTTACAGTCTATTTGGGAAAGATAAGACGTGGATAGATGGAAATAGAAAATGACAATTGCATACAAGAAGTAAAAAGTTCTCTGATAACTGGGGAGAGGGAAATGATCTGCTATTGTGAAAGTGAGTCCCAAACAGAAAATCTTAAACTGCTACTTCCAAGCACCATGACCTTAGGCAGATGGTCTTCCCAGTCTGACTTCAGGTTCTTCATTTAAGAAATGGGAATGATAATACTTGTGTGGTTGTTAGAGTGCTTTGGAATCACTTCAGTGTGAGCTATTTTTATAGGCCAAAAACTATTGGGCAGAAAAGATGCTGGATTTTGAAGCAGGGGTCCTTAGTCCTTATAGTGACATGGACCTCACTGGCAATCTGGTAAAGCCTCTTGGTCCTTCTTAGAATAATGCTTTCAAATGCATAAATAAAATTCATAGGATTACAAAGGAAATTATGTATATTGAAGTACAGTTATCAAAATATATTTTTTTAAAAAAATTTGTAGACCTCAGGCTAAGGTTTTCTATTTTTAAAGACCCAGGCAGTAATACTACAGGTCTCAAGGTTCTCATCAACCTTTGGGTGGTGAGTATTTCCTCTCCCAACTCTCCCCACCATCCCTGGTTCTTTCGAGGTTAAAATGTAATAATAGTTTGTGGCCATGCTAAAGCTACATGGTTAAAACATAGACTCTGCATCTATCACTGTAAGGGATGAAAAAATCATGAGTTTTTGAACTGAAAGAGGTTCAGGGATCAGCTAATCTAGTCCACTCATATACATGAAGAAAGTGATGTTCCCCAGAAAGGATAAAACTGGTCAAAGATTGCACCACAAATTTGTGGTGGAGTCAGGAACACAAGTCAAGTCTCCCAAGTCCTGGTGCATTGTTTATCATTTGATAAATCACAGTGCTTTGTCCCTGTCCTTAATGAATGCCACACCAAGTTCAAAAAATAAAAAGAGAATAAGTCTCCAATCCAGGGACCTCCAATACATAACACCACGTTGTAGTTTTAAAGTGCATTACATTAAGTCAGGTGACTTGGGGACCAACTGTGACTCTACCTACGATTTACTGAGTGATTTTTGGTAAATCACTTTGTTTTGCTTGATCTCAGGTTTCTTTTATTAAAAGGAGGGAATTTCAAAAATTTCTTAGGTCCCTTCTTGCTAAAAAATGTGACGTTGATAGTTTCTTCCAATTCTAATATTCTGTGTTCAGGGGCCCTTTCTGCCCTAATTCTAAAGATGTCTTCCAGTTCTGATATTTTAGATCTCTTTGGGCTTTGATATTCCATGAGTCTATGATAGATACTATGACCATTTGATGCCACTTTGATTACCATGGTGTTGGTAAATGAGTGGACTAGCACATTCTTGTCCATCAAAACTCAAATAATATGGAACCTTTCTTCGTAGTGTTCCAGTAGGTCTTAAGACAACCCTCACTGGTTCTTAGCAATTGAGTTTCTAAAGCAGCATCCTCAGGCCCTTCCAAACTACTACTTGGAATTTTATCAATCAATCAGTCAATCAATTCTTAACTTATCCCTGACTTTCACATCCCTAGACAATCTGGCTCCTACTTACCTTTCTAGATGATTCTCCCTCTATTTTCCTTCAGATAATTCTACATTTCAAACTGGACCATTTGTAATCTTTCAAACATATCTTTGTCCATTTCCTGTACCTGGAATGACTTCTCAACTCCCCCCACCAATTCCACTTCTTGAAGTCTCATCTGTTCTTCAAAGCTCCAATCAAATAACCTCTCCTCCAAAAAAATCTTTCTTCACCACTTGTAGCTAACATGACTTTTTTCTTAACCTTGGAAAAATCCTCTGGTCACCTGATTTGTATCTTTATCATACATTCCAAAACATTAAAATACAGTTATTAAAATATACAAAAGTCATGGACCCCAGGTAAAGAATTTTACTCCATAATGTCTTTCTCATCCAATGACTTCTGTCTGTCAATATGTGATTGCTCTAATACAGTCCCTCATCATTTCTAACCTGTACTATTACAATAGCTCCTAATCGGTTTCTCTTCTAGTTTTTCTGATTTCCAACTCATGCACTGCACAGCTGCCAAAGCAATCTTCTTAATGCATACACTGGACCATGCCACCAACCTGGTTAAAGATCTTAGGTTGTCCCCTGCTGTTACTCAGATAAAATTCCAATTTCTTAACCTGTCACTTGAATTTCTGTCATTTCTACCTTTGTAATATCTGCTCTGTATGTCCTCTTCTCTCCTCTGACTCTGAAACTGCCCTGATGGCGGCCTCATCATCTCATGCCTAGGCTATTGAAATAGACAGTAGTCTACTGATTACTGGTTTGCCTCGTTGCCCCAAGTCTCTCCCTATTCCAATCCATCTTGCACATGATTGTCAAACTGATCTTACACCTCAAGTCTGAACAGTTCACCCCCTCTTCCTTTCAGATCTTATTTCCTCCAGGATCAAAAATGAAAGCCTCTTTTGACTTTTAAAGTCCCTTTGAACCCTGTCACTTCTCACATTTCCAGTTTTATTACATTGTATATTCCCCTCCAGATTCAATGACCATGGCCTCTAGGCTGCTCCTCAAACACAACACTTCATTTCTGGACTCTGAATGTTTTCACTGGCTGTCCCTCATGCCTGGAATGCTCTTCTTCCTCATTTTGACTTCTTTCCCAATCATCCTGTAATTTATCCTCTATTTATCTTTTTTGTACGTAGTTGTTAATATGCTGTCCCTTCCATTAGACTATGAGCTTCCTGAGGGGAGAGAATGCTGTTTTTTCCCCTTTCTTTGTATCCCCAGCATTTAGGAGAGTGACTGGTACATAGTAGGTACTTAATGAATGTTTATTGACTAACTAACTAAAGTTCTCCACTATCTAACACCTCACTACCTTTCCAATCTTTCCCCCTGTTATATTTCTGTCCATGACTTTTACCTTCTAGCAAAACCAACCTATCAGTTATTTCATGAATTCACTGTTCTCTCTCCAGCCTTGGACACCTTCATAGGGTATTCCCTTTACCTGGAATGCACTCTATCCTCATCTCTCTCTCTCTCACAGAATCATTATTTTCCTTCAGGGGTTAGCTCAGGTGTCACCATCTACGTGAAAACTTTCCTAATTCTTACCATTTTTAGCACTGTCTCCCTCCTCTATTTATCTAGATATATTTATTTTCCTATCTGTGTATCTGCCCTATGTTCCCAACAGAATGTGAACCCTCTAAGGATAAAGGACTGTTTTATTTTCCTTTTAGCACGGAACACTGACCCTCGCTCATAGCAAGTGCTTGTTGAATGGGATATTGGCATCCCTCTGAGCTCATGGTTTTATATACAGTAGACACTCAAATTATTGGCTGAATTTGTTGTGTCTATTGTGTACCCACAGGCAGTTATGGAGCATATATTTATATTATATATAGTATATATATCTATGTGTGTGTATGCTATGTACCTCGATCTATCTATCTATCTATCTATCTATCTATCTATCTATCTATCTATCTATCTATCTACCTACCTACCTACCTATAGAAGGTTTATCTGAGAGCAAGAAAGAATTGGGTTCAGGTCCTGCTTCTGAAACATACTAGCAAAGTGTGCTCAGACAAGTCATTTAAATTCTTAATCCCAAAGGCCACTCCATAGTGCTGTTTGTTCTACATTTTCAAAGAGCATCAGTCACATCACAGGGTGATGTCTTGACTCATGCATGAATCTATTTAAGTGATGGAGAGTTGCATAAAGCCAACAGCCTCATTGTCTCTTCCAGAGTCACTGAAGTCCAATGGCAAGATAAAAGTCAGGCTGATTGGCAATGGAGGCGGATGACCTCATCATCTTTGATGGCTGACCAAGCTCTAAGTGCTTCACAGTGCCTGCTTCGGTCTCTTTCATGGCCATTAGAACAAATTGTTCTCAACAGCCCATCCCTCTGGTCTTTACATGCTTGGGGTGGACATCCCCTTAACTTTCCAATGGATTTGAGATCTGTTGGTTACCCTCAACCTGATTTAGTCCATCTGGTGAGATGATTTACTGGGATGTGGCTCCTGTACATGCTACAGCTTCTTGAAGTCACAGGTTAAAGTTGAGTGCCAGGTGGATACCAAAAGTAGATGAACAGCCCTCAAAAGGTCTTGGCAGCCCTCACACCAGAGCTGCTAGTCCTGAACACTGTCCTTAAATACCTATAAGGTTGCAAAAGAGACTAAACACCAAGCTGTATTGGAGGAGGGAATTTCCTCATCTGGAAGTACCTGTGTCAATGAATTGACAGACCTAGGCTTTATCACTATACTACTAGATGCTCAGAAGATACAAGATCATTTTCTGTTTTCTATAATAATTATTTTTGCATTTCTCTTATGTTCCTTATTCAGACACTAAGTCCAAGATTAGCAGAGTACAGTCCTAGGGTGAAAATGATTAAGTGACTTGCCCAGTGTCACTCAGTTAGCATATGTATGAGGCAGGATTTGAACTCAAGTCTTCCTGATACCAAAGTAAGTTTAGTTGAACCATTTAAAATATGATTAGAGACATGCAGAGACTTGAAGTACTAATGGTCCTTAATGTTTGACATAGTCTATAAAGATTTACAGAATTATAGATTTATAGCTGGGGGGGTGGGGACCATAGAATTTATCTAGGACAATCCCCTCATCATACCAATGAGGAAACTGAGTCTTGGGCATGTGAAGTTATTCATTCAAGGTCAGCTAGATAGTTAGTAGCAGACTCCGAATTTAAACATGTTTTTCTGTCTTTCTAAACTCAACTTTCTTAACCTCATACCATGTTGTCTTCTCTTATGGAAAGGGTGAAATCTGACTACATTCACAAAGGATGGGATTATTTCCCACCATGGAAATGTTAATGAGCAATGCCAGAAATTTCTTTAGTTCTCTCTGACCTAAGTGTATCTATAAGACTATTGAAGAATAGTGACATCTCTGTGGTATATGAATGTAATGGAATACTATTGTGCTATAAGAAATGATGAGCAGGTAGATTTCAGAAAAACCTGGAAAGACTTGAATGAACTGATGCTGAGTGAGGGGAGCAGAACCAGGAAAACATTGTATACAGCAACAGCCACATGGCTCTTCTCTTCTTAACACTACAATGATCTAAGACAATGCCAACAAGCTCATGATGGAAAATACTATCCACATCCTGAGAAAGAACTATGGAGTCTGAATGAAGACTGAAGCATACTATTTTCACTTTTTTTTCTGTGACTTTTCCCTTTTTTTGTTTCTTCTTTCACAACATGACTAATGTGGAAATATGTTTAATGTGACTGCACATGTATAACTCATATCAGATTGCTTACCATCTTGGGAAGAAGAATGGAAGGGAGGGAGAAAAATTTGCAACTGAAAATCTTATAAAAATGAATGTTGAAAACTGTATTTCCATGCAATCAGAAAAAATAAAATACTATTTACTAAAAAAAATAATAGCAACATCTCAGAGCTTTAGTGTGATAACTGAAGTGCTCCTGATGGAAGGCTTATAGTAAAGGAAAAGGGATTGATCTAGAATCAATCAATCGGTCAATCAAATAAACAGAAATTTATTAAGCACCTCTGATCTGCTGTATGTACCTGTATGCTCAGGTACTGGGGATTCAAAGACAGAAATCAAAATTAAATTAAAATAAAAAATTTTCTTGCCCTGAAATATCTGACACTCCCAAGACTCCAAGGTCTCACATTTGCAATAACTTTATTCTGTGATGTGGAGCAAGTCCCTTTCCTTGTCTGGCCCTTTATATCTTCCTCAGCGAAAGAAGGTTATACAGATGATCTTCAAGGCCCTTGGTGGCTCTAATAATCTGTGTGACTCTTAAGTCTCCCCAGTGAAGTCAATGTCCCCCACCGCATCACTGAACACAGATGAGACAGAAGCAGATGTCTGATTCACCAAACAGATCACCAGGGGTATGCCTCTCTACATCTGACATGACGTTAACATCAGTTACCACTTGTTCTACCTGTGTTGAGGACAGAAAAAAAATGATGCCCCACAAACTATTGCCAGGAACTCTAACAGTTCCCAGCATCTTTTGCCAGCAGACCACAGAGGAGGCCGGTGTGGGCAGGATATAAAAGATATGTGGCTTTGTGGTAAAGGTTGTTGCTGGAGGAAGGAGAGAGAGGGAGAGAGAGGGAGAGAGAAGGAGAGGGAGAGAGAGGGAGAGAGAGGGAGAGAGAGAGAGAAAGGGAGAGGGAGAGGGAGGGAGGAAGGAAGGGGGAGGGAGGGAGAGGGAGAGGGAGGGGGAGAGGGAGAGAGAGAAAGGGAGAGGGAGAGGGAGGGAGGAAGAAAGGGGGAGGGAGGGAGAGGGAGGGGGGAGAGGGAGAGAGAGAGAGGGTGTGTGTGTGTGTGTGTGTGTGTGAGAGAGAGAGAGAGAGAGAGAGAGAGAGAGAGAGAGAGAGAGAGAGAGAGAGAGAGAGAGCGAGAGAGAGAGAGAGTCTTTTTTTCAGTCTTTATCAGTTATCTTTGGACATGCCCTACAGTAGCATAGAAAGAGCATGGGCCTCATATTTAGGAGACCTAGTTTCTAGCTTTTAGCTCTGTCACCAATTAACACAAGCCCTATTATAGAGGAAAGTCCTATTTAGATCTGGATTGTTCAGCTATGTCTCTATGAAATCCCTTCCAACTCTGGGATTCTGGTAGATTTATCACTGTTGTTCCTTCCAGTTCCAAATCCCATGTTACAAATTTCTTTACGTGGCTAGAAATGTTTCTCCCCCACTGATCTGGAAACAGCCCACATGTTTCCCCTCTAATAAGACCAGTACAAAACTGGAGTGCAAGCTATTGGTCAGGTCAAAAGCCTTGGTGGGCAGGGCCTGGCTTGTTTTTCTACCATGATCCCTGCCATCTTCCCTCCTCCCCCACCATGGCCAGATGCAAAATAACTGCATACTCCATTTGTAAACTGAATAATTATGTGATTATAGGAAGGTTGGGGAGATGAGAACAAAAAGAAAATTATGAGGAGGAAGGATAACAATGAATAAAAAACACTCTTATCTGAATAGAAAGAGCTGTGAAAAATTTTCCCAGTAGAAACATTTCTTTACTTTCATGTCTATGATTTCTTAGTTGTGGTTCCTCCCTCCAAAAACACAGGTGATTTCTCCAGAAAATAGAATGCCTTAGAATGCCCTAGAGCGCTACTGCTGTGGTTGCTCAGTCATTCAGGCATGTTTGACTCTTCATGACCCCATCAAGGGGTGGGGGACCAACATCCTCAAGGCCACATGTGGCCCCAGATTCCTCATCCCTGTGCACAGACAATACTGTCCAAGAAGTTTTCTTGGCAGAGATACCGAAGTGATTTTTCTATTTCCTTCTCCAGTGGATTGAGGCAAACAGAGGTTAAGTGACTTGCCCAGGGTCACACAGCTAGTGTCTGAGACTGGATTTAAACTCCTGACTCCAGGCCTGGTACTCTATCCACTGGGTCATCTAGCTGCCTACTCCTACAGAGATAGGAGCCCTTAAAGTTTTCAAATTTTCTCCTTCCTTCAAGGCTCAGGCCAAGATCTGTAGGATCATAGATTTAGGGCTGGAAGGGACCTTAGATGTTATTTTGTTCAACACCTTCATTTTACAGAGGAGAAAACTGGGGACCAGGAAGGTTAAATGACTTGTTCAATATCACACAGGTAGAAAGTGGCAGAGTGGAATTTGAACCCAGGACCCCTTGACTCCAAGTCCAGGTTTCCTTTCCTTGTTCCATAATGGCTCCTGCTCCTTGCATTTTAGATATCTGACCACTATAGGCAAATTATTTTCTACTCTCTAGGGTTTTCCACACTCATCATTGCCCTTTCCACACATTCAACATTTCTTAGAGCTTGCCTTTTACTTTTAGTGTACGTGTGAATATCGTATCTCTAAAATTAAGTGGTCTGGGCCTCTAAAGCAGATCTGATGTCTTATCACCATTATATCCTCCACAAGACTTGACATAGTACTGGCTATCTACCAGGCACTCAATCAACACTTACTGATGGTAACCCAAGTTTGATGGAGAATAAAAGTCTGAGCCTCAGTAAATGAGGAGAATCCAAAACGCGACTCATCATCTTCTCTCCTAAACATGGCACTCTTGCAGACTTGCTTATTTCTGTTAAGGGCATAAACTGTGGAATCGTCCTTGACTTTTTCTTTTCCTTCACGCCTTATGCCCAATTAGTTTCCAAATTCTGGCCATATCTCCTTGACATAGCTTTCATTCATCCCCTTATCTTTACTCATACGGTTACCAGCCTCGTTTAATTCTCTATCACCTATTTTCCGGAATCTTGTTCTTGTCTACTAATTGGATCAAGTTTCACTCTATCCAGTTCGTTCTTCACACAGTTGACAATAGACTCTTGCTAAAGCACAGGTCTAATTTTGTGATTCCCTGATTCATAAGCTTCCAGAAGCTCCTTGCTGTCTCTAGAATAAAAAACAAAGTCTTCCACATGGCATTTAAGGCCTTCTAGAGTCTGGTTCCAATCTGTCTTTACCTCTGTTTTATAGCACTCCCCTTCCCTCCTTTCATATTCCAGATAAACTGGATGCCTACTATTCTGGAAACCTAACATTCCATCTTCCAGCTCTAGGAGTCTGCATATGTTTTTGCCCAGAGTTGAAATACATTCTGCTTTTTCTTGTGCCTTTAGGGATATTGATCTTTTTCCAAGACTTCACCACAAGCATATCCTGATTCCCTATTCTCCCTTCCCCTTCAAATTTGCCTTGAATTAATTTATTTGTGTACCTATTATTTCCTTTCAATAGAATGTAAGTTCCATGAGGAGAGGAACTGTTTCCACTTTTCTCTTTGCACACAGTAAGTGTTTGTTTAAGCAAACAATGGAAGCATCGAATTGAGGAAGTTAGACTAGATGATCTCTAACTTGCTTTCAGCCCTAAGTCCTATGGACTATGTGAGGAGACTCACATCCCTGTCATCAAAATGATCAACTGAAGGAACTAAGGGTGTTCCACCTGGAGAAAAGAAGACTTTGAAAGAAGTAGAGTAAACAATTACTTTCAAATGTTTGGATGTTTATTATGTACAAGAGACAGATGGACAGTATCTTCATAGCTATAAGACTGCTAGTTGGCAGTTACCAAGAAGGGGTTTTGGTTCAATGTAGGGAAGACTTTTCTAACAGTCAGAGCTGCCCAACAGTGGCTTGGAGGTAGTGACTTAACTATCAGCTCAAGTAGAGACCACAAGAAATCAGGGTTGGGGACCAGTGGCCTCAAGGTCACATGTAGCCTCTAGGTCCTCAAGGGTGGCCCTTTGGTGGAATCCAAACTTCATGGAACAAATTCCTTTAATAAAAAGATTTGTTCTGTAATACTTGGATTCAGTCAAAAGACCTAGAAGGCCACATGTAGCCTCCAGGCCACAGATTTCTCTCCTATGGACTAGATGAATACTTGCTAGGTGTGTTATCAAGGGGAATTCATACATCAGGAAAGAAGGAAATTGGGTCACATGACTTCTGGGATGCTTTAAGACATTCATGCAAGATAGGGAAGAGGTCAGAGAAAATTTGACAGAGAAGGCAGGTCTTGAGCTGGACCTTAGAGGAAAAATAGGACTTAAATGGGTCTGAAGAGGGATTCTGGGAGTAAATTTCAAGCAGGGCCACAACAATAGGATGGCTGGAATATTGCGTGTAGGTAACTCTCTCTTAAGAGATGGATGGTGAGTCCCTAAAGCTAGGAAACTGGGCAATTCTGGACAGGAGGGGGAATTGCCAAGATAGTGACAAGCTCTTGGACTTAGTCTTATCACCATTATATCCTCCACAAGACTTGACATAGTACTGGATATCTACCAGGCACTCAATCAACACTTACTGATGGTGACCCAAGTTTGATGGAGAATAAAAGTCTGAGCCTCAGTAAATGAGGAGAATCCAAAACGCAACTCATCATCTTCTCTCCTAAACATGGCACTCTTGCAGACTTGCTTATTTCTGTTAAGGGCATAAACTGTGGAATCGTCCTTGACTTTTTCTTTTCCTTCACGCCTTATGCCCAATTAGTTTCCAAATTCTGGCCATATCTCCTTGACATAGGAATTCTACTCAACCTGATAGAACAAGCCTTCTGAAGAGAAAAGAAGCAGGTACATGTTAATGTCCTATATGTATTGAACAGTGACTAGTGAGCTGACCTTGGTGTCAGAAAGATCTGGGTTTGTGTTTTTCTTCCACTCACTGGCTGTGTGACTCTGGGCTTAACATTTCACGGTTCTGGGGATCATCAAATGAGATAATACTGGCAAAAAAAAGCACTTAGCACAGCTCCTGACAAACAGTAGATGCTATATAAATATTATTCCTTTCACTTCTCCTTCCCAGCAATGCTCTAAGACTCTAGGTTGCAGAAAAGGCATCTGTATTGAGAGAGGAAATTTCTCACTGGGATTTCCTTACATTATTGAAATCACAGATCTGGTTTTAAAAAATGATTGAATATGGAATATACTTTTCCTGCCACTGTGGCTTGTAGGAAACTTAAATGTAACCTATATACTTGTGTGTATCTATGTCTGTATCTGCATCTCCATCATCTCCCTCTCTACCTTTACCTCAACTTCTATCTCTATCTACTTGCTTGCTCTGTCTATATCTACATCTATATCTATCTCTTTCTCTATTTCTATCTCCATTTCCAACTCTTCCTTTCCTTCTTTCCTTCCTCCTTCTGTCTCTTTCTATCTCCATCTCTCATTTTTCATCTCTCACCTCTCTGTCTCATCTCTGGCTCTTGACTTTGTCTCTGTCTGTCTGTTTATCTCTGTCTCTCTCCCTCTTCCTCTATTTCTACTTTTTCTTTAAAAAGTATTGCATTTAGGAGTGTATATTAAATTCAGACCAAGATGGTACAAAAAAGTAGGAGCAAAGGGTCATTGTAGATACTTTGAAACAGGGTAGAACTGGACTTCGATGGAACTTGAGAAGAGCTCTAGCCCTCTCATTTTACTGGGAGAATTGTTGGAATTGTGGAATCCAGGGGAATTATAGAGCAAAAGCGAACAGGTCATGCTGCTTTATGAGTTATTGTACTTTGTCCTTTCATTTTCCACATATAGAAATAGTGTCTAGCCAGGGCTTTTAGGGAGAAAAAATGGGGATTTCTACTGATGGTGGATATAGGACTGGCTATAAATGTATTGATTTTGGATTAGTGATGGAAGAGGAGCTAGACAGGGAAAACATCTATGAGTATAGAAACCTGTGACAATAATATGAGTCACCTAGTATTTCCAGTTCTTCGTATACAGCATGTGCCTTTCAGCTGTACTATCCCATTGGGAAGGAAAATGATGGAATTGTGTATGATTTTTTAAAATGATAGCAATGAAAGTAATAACACAATTATTATTATTATATAAATAAATATACCACATAGGTATGCAAATGCCACAATAATAATTATAATATATGAATTTTATATTAATTTAATTAGATATAATTAGATATGATGATTATATTAATATAATTAAAATAATTTATAATATTACGTAAATTATATGTATGGAGTATTCAGGGAGGACTAGCACCTCTGATGTGAGGGCTTGCTGATCCTTTTCCAGGACTGTTCATCCATTGTTGATGTCCATCTTTTACTCAACTCTCACTTGTGGCTCCAAGAAGTCATAGTATGCATAGTGGTTCCTCTTCAGCAAACTGTCTTGGCAAACAGGCTAAACCAAGTTGATGCCTCAACCATGTTGGTGAGTTAAGGGGATGTCTACCCTAAGCATGTGAAGACTCGCCTTTGTAGAACAGGTGGATGAGAACAATTTATTCCAACCTCCATGAAAGTGGCTATAGCAGAAGCTGTGGAACACTTAGAGCTTGGTTAGACACTGAAGAAGTCAAGGTCATCCACTGTACCCTAACTCATTGATGATTATCTTGACATCTGTCCTGCCACTGGACATCAAGGACTTAGGAAGAGTAAGACTGACAACTCTGTGCAACTCTGCCTCACTTAAATCTAATTCTTACACAAATGAAGACATCACCTGTGATGTCACTGGTCCTCTTCAAAAATGAAGGATAAAGAAATAGCATTATTCTGTTTATATTGTCTATTTATAATATACTATTTACATAATAATAATAATTAGAATATTATATAATGATACTGATCATTATTATAGCATTTATATAGTGCTTTAAGTTTTGCAAAGCTCTTACAAATACTGTGTTTTGGATCCTCCTAAAAACCCTGGAAGGTAGATGCTACCATTAGGATGGTGCTTGTGTTTCTCCTTCTCTCCAGACATCCTGCCTGAAGCTGAGCTCTGCTCCTGGAGGAGTTAGCTTGCTCATCAGGAAACTGTGACTATGATAGCCGGAGACTCTGGATCCATCTTTAGCTGCTCAGCTGACAAAATGGAGACTTGACCCCATCTCCCTTGAGAACCCCAGACAGCATATTGATGTTTTCAGGGAACTAAATAATGACTTTAAGAAGGGTCTAGGCAGCTAGCTGGCACAGTGGATAGACTGCTGGGCCTGAAGACAGGAGGAAGATTCATCTTCCTGAGTTCAAATCCAGCCTTGGACACTTACTAGTTCTCTGATACTGGGTAAGTCACTTAACCCCGTTTGCCTCAGTTTCCTCATCTATAAAATGATCTGGAGAAGGACATAGCAAACCACTCCAGTATCTCTGCCAAGAAAACCCTTAAATGGGGTCGTGAGGAGTCAGACACAACTGAAATCACTAAACAACAAAATATTATTATTGGCAGCAGCTTGGTGATGCAGTGGATAGAGTGTTGGACCTGGGATCAGGAAGACCTAAATTCAAATCTGGCCCTGAACGCTTACTAGCTGTGTGACTCTGGGCAAGTCACTTAATCCATTTTGCCTCAGTTTCCTCATCTATAAAATGAGTTGGTGAACCACTCTAGTATCTTTGAAAAGAAAAGTCCAAATGGAGTCACAAAGAATGAAACACGATTGAAACAACTGAACAAAACATTATGATCATCATCATTACTGTGATTACTACTATTATATATCTTTTCACACTCTGCAGGACTCAGTGAAACAAGTCTGATGGTGCTGCAGACTTCTGGGCAAGGGGACAGACGAGTTGCACCCCTGCAGGCTACAACTGCCATTTACTTAAAAAAAATTACAAATGGGGTGTTGTCATTCTGCAACAATAAAGAATAATTTCCATTCCTTGTGCACAAGAACTCCAATCATAATCTAATTCAATTCAGATTAACTATGCTTTGATGGCATTTCCATTACATAAAAAATAAATTTATTAGCCAAGTATAATGTGCTTTGACTATAGTTACAATGCTAATAAGGAGACAGTGTAGCTGCTGGGATCTTGCACTTCATACCATGGTTGTAAAGAATTCAAAAAAAAATAAAGAGAGAATAGATCCATGGATGAGATGAGAAAGATATTTCTGAGAAATGGCACACATGGGAGATAGTGTGATTTCAGAAGAGCTGTCAGTAAAGACATGTAAAATCACAGCTTGGGTATCATACCCACAGCTTGCTAGTTCTGCATGACACATTCTCATGGAGACTCTGACGAACACACAGTGGTTGTGATGGAATCCAGAGGGAGGCCTGGGGAAGGAGTTGTGACTGTCATGGAGCCAAGTACAAGGCCTTATTCATGGCAGGTGAACAATAAATATTCAGGAAATGAATGAATTAAAGAATGAATGAAAGAAAGAATGAATGACTCCCAGAAGCTTGGATAGTGTCTGCTGCATGAGTAGACTGAAAATGACACTTGAGGCAATTAGTATCATTGTTAGAGCATTGTATAAGAACCAAGAAACCTAGGATTTAGTCCTGGATCCAACTTGACTTCTTGTGTGATCTTGGTCACATTATTTCATGAATTGGGCCCTCAATTTCCTTCTCTGCAAAATAGGCTTGCACTGGATAAGACAGCTTAATCTGAAGTTGATAAATGTAAAAAAATGCATATATTTTGATAATTTTATTTCAACCTAATTGGTTTTCTTTGTAATTGCATGTATTTTATTTTATGAATTTAGAAACATTCTGAGAAGGACCAGATTGACAAAAGCATCAATGACATTACAAATGCTAAGAGCCCCCAGTCTAGATAGTCTCTAAGGTACCTTTCATCTCTGATATTCTATGTTCTAACACTTTATATCCTCGTATCCCTCTCAGCTCTGGACGTTTTGTAGTCTGTACTCTAAATTATATATCCTAAGGTCCCTTGTGATTCTGATTTTATACATTCTCCATCCAACTGTTTTTGTTCCATATTCTGCCGTTTGTTCCTTCTAACTTTTATATATGTCTTACGTTGTAGTGGAGTGTGTGGGATGGTCAGGAGGACTAGAACATCTGATGTGAAGGCTGATCAATCCCTTTGGTGGCCATCTGATTCAGTCAACTCTCACCTGTGACTCCAAGAAGCTATCACATGCACAACAGTGGTAAACCATCTCAGCAGATGGGCTAAACCAGGCTTAGGGTAACTGACAGGCCCAAACCTGTCAGTGAGGAGGAGGTATATCTTCCCCAACTATATAAAGACTTTTCCTGGCAGAATGGTCCGATAAGTTCGAGTAACCATCAAGACAGCTGAAGCATAGCTCTCAGGGATTAGTGAGACACAGAAGATGCCATGGTCATCCATTGCATTCTGGACCATTGCTAGTTATCTTGATTTTTTTTCCTGCTACTGGACTTTGATGACTCAGGAGGAGAGAGAGGGGCTGATGACTTCGTTCAACTCTACATCACTTAAATACAATTCATGAACAAGTCAAGACATCACTCTGTCATTGGTCCTCTTCAAACAAACAACAGTATAGTCTAACATCTTATGTTCTGTGTTCTGAAATCACTTCTACTTCTGATATCCTATGCCCTCAAATCTCTTGTACCTCTAAAACTTGACAGTCCCTCATTTCAGTTAAACATTATTTTTTACTGATTTAACTGGATGTTTCTCTGAAAAAAGACTTTTTGTCCTTCGTGGTAATGGTCTTTGTTGGCCTGAATTATCAGAAAATGTATTTCAGTTCTTCCTTTAATTTGTATGTATACGACTGTAAGTATTGTGGAGAAGTCCATCACGCAGTTTGTCTGGTCAATGGAGATGGTCAACTAGATAGCTCATGTCAATGGGATCACATTTAACTGACTGTAGCTATTGATTGTCATAACTAGACAATGCTTCTCTTGACCGCTCTAACTGGAAACAATAATAATAACACCTCAATTTATATGATGCTTTAAGGTTCAAAAAACACCTTTTCTTCATGCATGTTGAGTAGTTATTATCTCCATTGCCTAAGGTGAAAATTGAACAGCTGGGGATGATCCAAGAGAGAGCTGAGAACTCAGCTGAAAGGATCCTTTGTAATGGTGTTCCACCTAATGTCGCTGTCAGTGACTGGGGACAATGAGCTTGCTGCAAGGTGCGCTTATAAAAGAGAGCATAGGTGTTGCTAGGCGAGCGTCATTATTTCCAATTTGTTTTGAGCTGTGTAGGTAAAATGAGATCACTCATTTGAAGTACTTTGCAAATTTTAATGCACTATATGCACTTAATGCTCCTCTTTTTCCTGTTCTTCCTCTTCCTCCTCCTCCTCCTCCTCCTCTTCCTCCTTCTCCTTCTCTTTCTCCTTCTCCTCCTCCTCTTGCTCCTCTCCCTCTACTTTCCCTTTTTTTCATTGCTGCTGCTACCAATGCTGTTAGATATGACTCATCTTTTAAATCTCTTGGGCACTTTAACCCTATCATGGATGGAATGTGGTTGAGCAAACGCCTTTTTTTCCTAAAAGTTTATATAGCAGTAGTGGAATATAAAAGACAACATGAAGAGTAGGCTTCTACCTTTCTCTTAACCAGTCTCATTATGATTTTCTAAATTCAAAATATAAAGCCAATCAGAAAACAGTATGACTTAAAAGTTAGGGTCCTAGGCACAGCATGTCCTCAGTTCTATTAATAAGAGGTCATATTTGAAGAGAACTTGCCTTTTTCTTCACATGACCCTATGGGAGCAGAAGTGCTAGTGTTTTTATTCCCATTTTTTAAAATGATAAAGTAACAGAGACTTAGATGGTTGAAGTGATTTGTCCAGTGTAATAAGGTTAACAGTAAATAAACATTTATTAAGGCCCTACTGTGTGTCAGATACTGTGCTTAGCTCTGGGTGATATAAACAAAAGGGTAAAAGACAGATCTTGTTCACATAAAGCTCATAGTCTGTGTACGAACAAAGGTTAGACAAAATAAAGTGGAGATAAACACTGGAGTAAAGGTGGTAGAATTAAGAGGGATTGGGGAAGATTACCTACAAAAGGTGGAATTTTATCTGAGACTTAAAGAAAGTTGGGAGGAGAGATGAGGAGGGAGAGAGCATTGCAGATACAGGGGACAGCAAGTAAACACACCTGCAGTTGGGAATTGGAGAGCCTTTCATGAGGAGGTCTGGGTCACTTGTGGGTTGGGGGAGAAGAGTAAGGTGTCAGAAGACTGCCATAATAGGAAAGGACATGAGTTATACAGGGCTTTGGATGCCAAACAGAGGAGTTTTTACTTGATCCTGAAGGTGATGAGGAACAACTGGAGTTTATTGAATAGGGGGAAGACCTGAACTCCTTTAGCCAAACTCAGTTTTCTTTCCACCATATTACCTCCTTCTGTTTCAGTTCCTGACTTCAATTCAGAATATCCCCTAAGAATAATTTCACTATTGCCTACAGATTAAATTCCACATTCCTTAGTCTGGCTATTCAAAGTGTTCTATAATCTGATCTAAACTTCTATTTTTCCAACCTTATCATATCACCTTTACCTAAACCCATTGCTTTGACCAACAACAGCATCCTTCCAAACAGTTAAGTTATGAAGACCTGGGTTCAAATCTAGCTTAAGTACTTACTGGATCTCTGGCTCCAGAGCAAATTACTTAACCTCTGCCTGCCTTGCTTATCTGCAAAATGGGGGTAATAATAAAATCTATTGTGAAGGCTGATAGAATAAAGGAAATTTTATGAAACCTAAAGTGCTATATACATGCCAGCTAATCACAGAAACCATGATCAACCTTCAAATCCATTTCACGTATGCCCTCCTGCATGAAACCTTTATGGACAATCCAATTGGAAGTGATAATAACAATGTACAGTAGTGGAAAGATAGTTGACATGGAATCCAGAAGACTTGGGTCTTTGTTCTGCTTCCGACCTTTACTATCTCTGTCATTTATCTTTACCTATAAAATACGGATTATAACAACACTTATCTCACAGAATTGTTATGAAGTCTTTCCCTATGCCAGTCCATCCTTCCTTCACTTGCCAAAGTGACATTCCTAAAGTGTAGTAGATATGACCACATCACTCTTCCTATTTGATAAGCCTCCATGTCTCTTTGTTTTCTCCAGGATCAAACCAAAAACCCTCAAAAGCATTTGAAACCCTTTAAGACCTGTCCCCTTCCTACATTCTTGGTCTTCTTATACTCAGTTCCCCTCCATATACTCTAAGATTCAGTCACACTGGCCTACTTGCTGCTCCATAGGGGTGTGCTAGAGTCAGCTAACCGAAACTGGCTGAAGAGCCAATTGTTAAGCTTTCAGTGAGTATTTTTGTTGTGGTTCAGTTGTTTCAGTTCTGTCTGACTCTTCATGATGCAATTTGGAATATTCTTGGCAGAGATACTGGAGTGGCTTACCATTTCCTTCTCCTATTCATTTTACAAATGAGGAAACTGAGGCAAACAGGGTTAAATGACTTGCCCAAACTTACATACCTAGTGTCTGAAGCAGGAGGAGAAGGGGAGGGAACAAGCATTTACTAGGTGCTGTTATGTTCTGGGCACTGTGCTAAGAGTTTTACCTAATATCATCTCATTTTATCTTCACAACTGAGGTAGGTGCTATTATGATCATCACTATTTTACAGTTGAGGAAACTGAGACTAAGATAGGTTATCTGACCAGTCTGAGGGTTGGGTTCGGTGGGTGGAGACACGCAGCTGGGAAGTGACTGAGACTAGATTTGAACTCAGGTCTTCTGACTCCAAGCTTAGTAGGAGGCAGCCTTCTTCAGTGATACATGACATCCTTCTTCAGAAGGAAGTAGGTGGGAGAATTCAAAACATGGGATGAAAGAGAGTGAAGAATCAAAGACAACTACAAAATTTCAATCATTGTTGACTAGAAAGATTTTGGTAACCTTTACAGAAATGGAATTTCAGAAGAGGCATGGGATTTTTGCAGTGAAACAAGTGAAAACAAGTTCTCATTTGGATATGTTGAGTTTGAGATGATTATGCAACGTCTTGATGGAAACATCCAATGGGTCATTGATGATGTTGAAATGGAGTTCAAGAGAGATAGTGGGACTGGATAGGTTGATCTGGACATTAGGACAATTAAACCTTTGAAGACAATGAGATCACCAAGGGATAACATAGAAAAAGAAGAGGACCTAGTTCAGAATCTTGGAGTATTAGGGGCAGTCCATGGGTGATGATCAAGCAAAGAACATCGGGATATTTGTTGAATGAATGAATGGATGGGTGATTGAGATAGTCTTGGGGCAAACATTTTACCTTCCAGCTCCCCCTACCCATCTCTCTACTATTCTGAGGCATTTCAAAACTCTCTGCTATTTGCATGCCCAATATGAAAAAAGAGTTCGCAATGGTAAATTTTCTTCCTTGAAATCCTTGTTAATCTAATTGCAATTGAAATTTATAAATGAAATAACCAAAACTGCATTTTGTCTGTAATTAGAGCAATTTCCTTTCATTTGCAACAGTCAGATCTTTCCTGAATTGATGAAGTGTATTGTTCAGTCCTTTTTCTACTTTTTTTTTTGAACCATCATCCAACCCAGGTGTTTGGAAAGCTGTTTGGTCTTTTGAGGTAGTGTGGTGAGAGCCTTGGACTTAAGAATAGGAGGACCTGGGCTCTGGCTGCAGTTTGTCGTTTAATTTCTTTCGGTCTTAGTTTCTTTATCTGTAAAATGTGAAGTGATGAGACGACCATTAAGGTCCTCTAGAGTTCTAACTTCCTACATCATATCTTTTAACATTCTAAGCCCTAAGATCTCTGGTACTTCTAACATTCTTCATTTAAATGTTCTGAATTAAAAAGTGTTTGATTTGGAAAACAATGCGAAGTGCTCACAGTTTGTGGCTTCATCAGTTACTAAATGAATATAGGCTGTTTATCTAAATTCCTGTGGACTTGGTTTCCCTATCTGTTAAATGAAGAGGTTAAATTAGTTATTACTCAGATTTTTTCAAGGTCCAGTATTCTATAGTTCTTTGAGGCTGCCTCCTTAGAGGACTAATATTTTATTATTTTATTATTTATGTTTTACTATTATTTTATTATTTATTATTTTTTCTTTGGTATTTTTTCCAATTACATGTAAAGGTAGCTTTCAACATTCATTTTTATAAGATTTTGAGTTCTAATTTTTTTCTCCTTCTCCCCTCCCCAAGACAGCAAGCAATCTGATAAAGGTCATACACATACAATCATGTTAAACATATTTCCACCGTAGGTATCTTGTGAAAGAAGAATCAGAACAAAAGAGAAAAGCTTTGAGAAAAAAAAAGCCACCAAAAAAAAAAGTGAAAATAGCATGCTTTGATCTGCATTCAGACTCCATAGTTCCTTTTCTGCATGTGGATAGCATTTTCCATTATGAGTCTTTTGGAATTGTCTTAGATCATTGTATTGCTGAGAAGATCTAAGCCTATCATAGTTAATCATTGCAAAATGTTACTGTTACTATGTACGATGTTCTCCTGGTTCTGTTCTCTTCGCTCAGCATCAGTTCATGCAAGTCTTTCTGGTTTTTGTTTGTTTGGTTGGTTTCTTTGCAGTCTTCCTGCTCATCATTTCTTACAGTACAGCAATATTTATTACATTCATATACCACATCTTGTTCAGCCATTCCCCAATTAATGGGCATCCCCTCAATTTTCAATTCTTTGCCACCATAAAAAGAGCTGCTATAAATATTTTTGCATGGGTAGGTCCTTTTCTGTTTTCTGTGATCTCTTTGGAAACAGACCTAGTAGTGGTATTACTAGATCAAAGGGTGTTCCGTTTGGGCATAGTTCCAAATTGGAGAGCTAATATTTTATGCTTTGTGTTCTAATATTTCAAGGACTTCCCTAGTCTTAAAATTTTCTATTCTGTGTTTAGACAGTTTGGGGTCAAAGTTCTCTTCCAGTTACCATGTTCCCTGGTTCTGTGATTCCATGTTGAGCTCTTCCATCGTTTTCTGCTTTTTGTTTTTATACATCCCATGACTAAAGAAGTTTAGCAGGAATTTATGGACCAAATTGTTCTCTGAGTGAACATTTTAAAGTGAGGCTTTAAAACATCCCAACAGCCTTTTCAATGTAGAAATCTGAAATAATAAACAGCCTTTTATGTCCCACCTGGATTTTTTTTCCCTAGTTGAACTTGAAGTGATTCAGTTGTGAAAAATCTAACTCCATCATATTTGCAATCTACATGTTAATTGCCTTTATTTCAGTGGCAACATTGTCCTGAAGTCATATCTGGCAACCTAAGGTGAATAAGGGATTGGGGAGCTATAGCAAGGGTCCCCAATTAGCCAGTCCTGATAGAAAAGTCTACTTGAAATGCTGGTGGCCACAGAGAGTGGGGTGAAACCCAGGGCTGATAATGTTTTAGAGACACCCTAATAGTCAATGAAAGGTAAATATGGAAAGTGGCAGCAAGCGTGGCTTCCTCCCTATATCTCAAGGCATTTCTGGCAGGAAGGGGGAATGGTTATTAAAATGATAACAGGTGTTGGCACAATTTGATAATAATTTACATTATTATAACCCTTTAAATGAATAAAGCACTTCATATCCACTGTCTCGTCTGAATTATCACAACAACACTGTGATAAGGAAGATAGGGTTATTTTTCTTGTGTTAAGGATGAAGTCAAGAGAAATGAAATTATTTTCCAAGTTCATATGACAATCAGTAACAGAGACTAGAACCCATGCCTCTTAAATTCAAGTCCAGGACCCTTTAGTACGTATTATGTATAATACAGGACATTGTATTACACATAATGAGGAGTTATGTGGTTTGTTAGCAGAAAATCTGCCTGTCTTACCCCCCATCTTCTGTCATATTCTTTTGCACTAAAGCCCCAATCCAATCTTCACACTAGTCAGACCTCTACTTCCTTCACTTTGCTTTTCTCCCCCAACATGGCATTCCTTTTTCACTTTCATCATACAGCTTTCAGGCTAGCTTTTCAACAAAAAAGAAGTTAGAGACTTCTTCCTTCAATCTGAACAGTTCCTTGGCATAGAAACATGAAAATTTGGCAATGCACAGGCTTTTCCAAGTCACCTTATCCAGCTTCATCCTTTTGCAGCTGAGAAGAATGAAGGCCACAGATTTGTTGCTGTTCAGTCATTTCAGTTGTGTCTGACTCTTTATGAACCCATTTGGGGTTTTTTGGCAAAGACACTACAGTGATTTTGTCATTTCCTTCTCCAGTTCATTTTACAGATGAGGAAACTGAGGCAAGCAGGGTTAAGTGACTTGCCCAAAAGTGTTTGAGACAGAATTTGAACTCAGGTCTTCCTGACTGTAGACCCAGTGCCATGGTACCATCTAGCTTGCCTCAAGGGTCACAGTTAGGGAAAAGTAAGTAGCTTCTAAAAATGACAGTGCTGGACTAGAATCCATGCTTCAGCACTTGTTTTTCTGGAGCATGGATTCTCCATGGACCCCCACAGCATCTATGGATAGATTTCAAGGAGTTTGTGAAAATGTTTTCTCAACATTGTGTTAATTGCATTTGAATAATAGTAGCATTTATGGAGAACATTAAAGTTTGCAAATCACTTTGCAAACATTATCTCATTTGATTCTCATTCAAAAATCAGTGACGTAGGAACTATTGTTAGTCCTCTTTTATAGTTGAGTAAACTGAGGCAGACAAAAGTTCTGTAACTTGCTCAGGGTTACCTCACTGCTAAGTGTCTGATGCTGGATTTCCTTGGGACTTGCTAAAAACAAGCTCTATCCACTGTTCTACCTAGTTGCCTAATACATTTGGTTCATTGCATTTGATTTTCTTTCTAATTGTCTGTATTTTATTTTATACATTTAAATATATTCTTCTAAGAAGGGTTATATGTGGGTTCATCCTTCATTGCTGAAGAAGACCATGCCATCAGAGAAATAATGACATGACTTGCACTTGATTTTGTTTTGAGTGAGGGAGGGCTGTGCAGGTCACCAGACTCACATCTCCTCCAGGGCCATCTGAATTCAGTGACCAGATATTCATCAGGATGACTGGAGATGACCCAGGATAAGGCAATTGGTGTTAAGCAACTTGCCCAAGGTCACACAGCTAGTGAGTGTCAAGTGTCTGAGGTGAGATTTGAACCCAGGTCCTCCTGACTCCTGTACTGGTGCTCTATCCACTGTACCACCTATTTGCCCCTCTAAGAAGGGTTATATAGGTTTCACCAGAATGCCAAAGGGGTTCATGACACAAAAGTGGTTGGGAACCCCTGTTCTAGAGCTCATTCCATGTATTAAGAAGCATGGTAAAACAGTAATGTGAGAGACAGCAAAGAGTTTCCACAGAGCTGTTGGTTGCTGAAGTCACTGAAAATTAGTTATATAAGGAGGCTAGTAGATGGCAGGTGGCCCCAACCAATCAGGAACAGTTAGTGGCCTTCAGAAAACCACAAAGTTCTTGATAAAGGGGACCAAGCCTGAAACCAGCTTAACCTGGTTGGGGTCAGTGATTGGGAGAAAGCTTTCCTTCACTGCACGTGCTTAATGAACCTCATGTATATTAAATTCTCCACCCAGGAGGGAGAGATAGCACAAAATTAGGCACAAGCCATAGTTAGGAAGGAAGGGAAACATATCAAGGAGATGTGTAGTAGGCATGTAGAGAAAATGATGATCTAATGGAGAACATACCAATCCATCTTCTGATGGAAGGATCTGTGCTGAAATAACAGTATAAAAATGCTCTCGCTTCTGTATCCATCACTCCCTCCTCCTCTAGAGGGGTGGAGCCTGCTTCTGGCCAGGAGCATTCAATTCCTCTGAATTCTCTTTTAGTAAATCTTCCTTGGTATCTTTCAGTGTAAGTGTGTTTCCAAGAGTAATAATGACTCACATTTAGATAACATTTCCAGGTTTTTTCAGTCTACACTGGATATTATTTCCTCTGAGCCTCTTAATTCTCCTTGTTCAGTCATTTCAGTTTCATTCAACTCTTCATAATTCCATTTTTTCTTTTTTGGCAAAGATACTGCAGTACTTTGTCACTTCCTTCTCTAGCTCATTTTACAACTGAGGCAAGCAGGGTTAATTCAGCTAGTAAGCCAGGGTCATATAGCTAGTAAGTGTCTGAGGCTGGATTTGAATACATGTCCTTCTAATGCCGTTTCCAGAACTCTATCTGGGATGTTAGTTTATATATCTATCGCTGGCATAATTGAATGACTGCTAGACTTAGATTTAGAAGGTTTGTATTCACAGGATTTAGAGCTCCTAGAGACAATCTAGTTAAAATCTTTCTTTGTTGAGAAGCGGAATGAGGCATAGAGATGGAAAATGCTTCACTCAGTATCACAGAGATAGACTGGGTCACCAGGGGTTCGAGAACCAGCTGACATCTTGGGATTTGTAGTTCAGGAGGACATGCATTCATTTGCAGCCTGGAGAGAATTTTGGGTCCTTGAGCTAGAAGGCAGATGAGCCAGGGCTGGGAGTTCTTAAAAGGGACACATTCTGAATACAGAATTCTCTCTCTTCAGCCCTCCCTTGAATTCCGTTGAGGTCCCTTCATTGATTATTGAACATTCACATTATAGATCTTGAAGACAGTTCAATCTCATCCTGTTGAAAACTGAAGTCATTAAAATGAATTTAATTTAATTTAATTATGTTTGCTTCCTCCACCGTTTTTCCAAGCTTTCCTAACTCCATAAGGGGCATCCCCATCCTCCTGGCCTCTGCTTTAATGTTATTCTTTTCATATTCTGAATATTTCACATTCAGAGTCTCTCCATCTCTTAGCATTTCTACCTCTGTAATATCTCTTGTATCTTACGCCTTCTCCTTACTCTATAGCTACCATTTTGTTTAAGGCCTGGAGCCTCTGACCCAGATTAGTGCAACATCTTCCTACTTTGGTTTCCCTGACTCATCTCTCTCCCCATTGTGGTCCATTTTACACACTACTGTGGAAGGGATTTTCCTTAAGCACAGATCTGAGTATATTACTGCATTACTCAATAAATGTCAATGGTTCCCTATCGCCTTTACAATCACATAGACACTCCTATGCTTAGCTTTTAAAACCCTTCGCAAACTGTCCCACTTCTCTTTCCAGCCTCTTTGGATATTATTCTCCCTCTCCTGCTCTGTGATTCAACCAAACTGACCTTTTCTTTGCAACTCACACATGATACTCCATTTTCCCTTCTCTCTTCTCTGTACCTTTGCCATGGCAGCTAGGTGGTTCAGTGGATAGAGTAGAAGGCCTAGACTCAGGAGGATCTGAGTTCAAATATGGCCCCAGATATTTACCAGCCGTGTGACCCTGGGCAAGTTACCTAATCTCTGTCTGTTTCAGTTTCTGTATCTGTAATGTGGGGATAATAATAGCACCTACCTCATTGATTCTTCATGAGAATCAAATGAGATAACTATTGTAACATGCTGAGTGCTTGTTTCCTTCCTCCCTTCCTTCCCATGCCTAGGATGCGCTCCCTTCTCACTTCTTCCTCAAAGACTCCCTCTCTACTTTTAAGACACAACCCAAGCACTACCTTCTGCCTGAAGACTTCTTGCCCCTTCAGTGCTTGTACCCTCTCTCCCAAATATCTTTTTTTAACTACTCCAGATTTATTATCTTTACATATTTATAGTCTCCTTTTTTCTGCATATATTTTTCTATGTACTTGTCTTCCCCATTAGAAGGTAAGGTCTTTGTGAATAGGGATAAATGATTTTTTGCTAAACTTGTAGCCCAAGTATTTAACCAACTGGTGCATAGTGATATTTTATCAATGCTTACTGATTGATCGAAAGATTGAGGTCTGTAAGTACTGAAAGCTTCAGTTCAGAATGGTCCCCCAACCCTGGCCCAGGATTTAATGAGTTGAGATGAAAAGAATTGGTAGTACTGGGGGCAACTGGAAAAAAAAGAAAATGAAGGAGACTTAACAGAGAAAGTGACAGGAAGCCTGAGCTCTCACAGAAAGAGGAGAGATCAAAGAGGCGCATTAGACCCCCACAGGCTTCTCAGGGCAGAAGGCTTAGGTTGGAGTTACTCTTGGTAACCCTCTCTTGAAGAACTGAGAGAAGTTCCCCAAAAAGGTCTTCTCTTTCCCCAACTTCCTCTTCCCACCTTCTACGAACAGGTACTGTAGCATACCCTCTTCATTTCTTTAAACTAAAAGTTTTCTTTATCCTGATTTTTGTCTCAAGCATAAGAAGACCAAAGGTTAGAGAGAGCTGTATTTAAAAAAATTAAATTAGGGCAGAGTCAAATTTCTGTCTGAATGTTGGGAATTTCCTTAATTGGAGGCTCTAAGCTATTATGATTTTATTAATACTTTTTTATCTGTAAAATAGAGTAAGAGTCGATAAACTGTAGCCCATGGGTCAAATCCTGTCTTTTGCCCATGTTTGCATGGCTGAAAAACTAAGCATGATTTTTACATTTTTAAATACAGTCACCTTTCTTTAAAAATATTTTTAAAAATTATTAGTTTGAGGGCCATACAAAAAGAAGTAGGAGGCTAGATTTGGACCATAGTTGACTGACTCCTCTAATAAAGAAGGGGGCTTCATACACCTAGGGGGTATGATACTGCCCTTAACCTAAAAAATGAGAAAACTTATAACATGGTTAGTTATAAAAGGTGATAGGGAGAAGAGGTATGCTATAGTCATACTAATTATACCCTAACCCACCCTCCACGTTGGATATAGACATATTTTTGGAAGGCTGCAGCCATGCTCATATCTAAAAGGGAGGAGGTAGTGAACTGAAGAGCTAACTCTGCCCTCCATTAATAAATAGATAATTGGTTGTTGTCCATTCTCAAAGCAATATAATAATGTTGGGGTCAAGGTTCAGAGTGTCTGACTGTGATTGACTGGACCAACATCGGACCTCAGGTAGTGAATAGGAACATATAAACATCTGGAGTAGAGATGTCTACAAACGTGCACATCTCAGGTTTCTTTTGAGCTTTTGCAATTCTGCTTTGCTCAAAGAGCGTACAGCGTCTTCTTTGATGCGGGCCTGCCATGCTGGGCATTCCTGCGCCATTGCCTCTCATGTGTCACAATTGATTCCAACGTTCTTCAGAGAGACTTTAATAGCTAATAATAGGTAACATTTATATATCATTTACTCTGTGCTCTGCTCTGTGCTAAGAGCTATACAATTACAATCTCATTTGAGCCTCACAATAACTTTGTGAGGTAGCTACTCCTGTTGCCCCCATTTTGCACATGAGGAGAGTGAGACAGACAGAGGTTAAGTGACTTTGCCCAGGGTCACACAGTTAATAAGTATCTGAGGCTAGAGTTGAACTCAGGTTTTCCTGACTCCAGACCTAGTGGTCTATGCATTGTACCATGCAGTTACCTCCACAATGGCACCTTCCAGTGTTACACAAATAATGAATCACAGGGGCAGACTCTTGAAATTCTGTCTCTGTTTTTAACTAGATATTTCTTCTTTGGGTCCCTCCATCTTTGTGATAGTCATTTGATGGTACTAGATTGTCCTGAATTCTTTGAATTATATACATACATACATACATATATGTACATACATATGTGTGTATGTATAAAAAGTAATTAAATACTAGGGACGCATTGATTGGCATAGACACCCTTTCAGTACTTTTCACATATTCAGCTTTGTTTTTCTTGCCTTTGGGCAGACTCTGGCTCAGCTCAGAGCCATTTTCGTTGACATTTTCACATTCCTTTTTCCATATTCTCAAACCCAGTAAGATGATGCTGAAAATAGTTCTGTTTGTATTGAATTTCTTCAAAGCTTCTTGGACAAAGAAATTTTGAAATCCTCACTCTAGAGTAACTGAACCACAAACCTTTCAATGAAATGGGAAAGGGAAACTGTTGAGTTCCTGGATTTTTTTAAAATTTTAATTAATTTTTTTTTTTTGCCATATCACTGATGCCCCAAAGATATCACTTAAAAACTTTTTTCTTAAGCAAAACTCTTAGGGAGTCTGGGTGAGAAAAAGTAGTGTGAAAATTAAAGATCTGAAAAACTGGCAGAAATTAGATCTGAAAAACAGAAATGAGGCAGCACAGGGTATTGGAAAGTACTCTGAATGGAGGGCTAAGAGATCTGGGTTTGAGGTCTACATTTACTTATTATCTACTCATTGTATGACCTTGAGTAAGGTCACTTACTCATATATATTTCTTCTCTTGGAAGACTGGTTTCCCCACTGGCAAAATGGAAAAAAAAACAAAACCCCAAACTAAAGGATCTCTATTTTCAATATAAGTTCTAACATTCAACATTCTAACATGTGTTCTACCTCCACTATTCTGCATACTAACATTCTAGCTGTAACATCCTATGTTTTATACTTCTGTCTACCTTTCATTTTCTATATTCTTTGGTTATCAACCTTCCAGCTCTAACATTTTGTGTTGTAAGTTCTCACTGAACTCTAACTTTGTATATTCTAATGTCTTTCTAAACTCAGAAATTTTGTGCATCTGGCAGTCTTGGTTTTGAAAAATAGTTAGTCAATATTCGAATTTGCATTATAAATAGAATTTGCCAATCAATTCATTGGTTAAAAAAGGAAAATGGCTAATGGACATTATCTGTGACTTCCTGTCCTGGATGAAGAAAAAATCCTACATCAGGATATGGGTGCAGCTTTTCTATTACTGTTTGTTTCTACGCTGTCGTTCTCAGCTGTTCTGAACATTTAAAGTATGAATAATGGGGGTCCATGGCATGGAAATCAAAGTCCGATATTTCTTTTTATTGAGATTAATGATTGTAATTTTCCTCCATCTTGGGGAGGGTGGGAAGAGTGGTATAAGAAAAATGATCAGCTTGGTACAGAGTGCTAAACACATATGCTTAATAACACGACAATTGTGGCCCTGGAAGGGATCAAGTTTTTCCAAAGAACTTCTAAGTAGCAGACAACATTACCCCTCAGTGGGGGCCAGGACCTGCTTGGAGCCAAAGGGGCATGTCTGTTTCTTAGGGATCCCTACCCTGCTGGTAGGCTTTTGTAGGGTGTTGAGATCTTGCAGCTGCTAAGATTTATATAGGAATTGGTGCCGGGCTCCTTATAAGCCTAAAAACCACATGATAGATTCTCATCATCTCATGTTCAACCTGTTCCACTTATAGTCTTCCATTTTGCTTTTTGTTCTGTTTGTCTGTTGTTGGATCTCTGGGCCTTTTTCCTCATCTATAAAAATAGAGTTTCTGATTAATTTTCAAAAAATTGTCCTTGAAAACTGCCATATCTCTCTACTCACTGCAGAGAGACAAGGATACTAGGACAAATTATAGTCATTTTCAGACACTGTCTCTAGTATCATAGCAGTGAAAAAAAGGAGAGATTTAAGATAAAGGGGAATTTGTTAATTATGGAACAGGTATTCCAGAGGGCGCAATATACGGGGAGGGCAGGTGGTCATGTTGTTTTCTGGGACTTCTGCCTCATAGCAGGCAGGAGCAGGCAGAGGTATGACCTTGGGCAAGTTGGTCATGTTTAAATCAGACTGAATAGTACTTTTCCAACATACCTTTTGGACTCATGATGAGGTAAATGCTTTACAAACATTCCAACACTACAGACTATGAAAGATTTTATTATTGATTGAATCAGAGAAATGTTTCTTAGTAGCTTTCCTGAGATGAAATTGGATAGTGAGACCCATTGTATTTTTGGCAGCCCTTCATCCAAGGGCAAACAGATGGACAAAGACATCAAGAACTGGATGTGAAAGGTCAGCTTGTCCCTTAGGAGGACAACAGGCCCAACATGGCACCAGATTTACATCTGGCTTCAGATACAACACGAAATCTACAGAAAGATGAAACTGTTTGACCTTCTATGTCCCTGAGAGGTGAGGACTTACCCATGGAAACTCATGAGAGCTCACCCACCTTCAAGATAAGACCTTCCCTGCCCTTGCTCTGTTACCTCCCTTTCATCTTCTGCTTCGTGATCACTGGGAAAGGTAGCACTTCTTTCTGGGTTTTGGTCTCTTCATTCATAAAATTGATAGCTATAGAATCACTATAGGCCAATCCAGCATGGAAATTCTGGGGTTGCATGATACCTCTGACCCTCAATTTCCTTTTGTATTGTTCGTCTAACCCTGACATATTTCTGTTGGCCAACTGATATAGGCAACATGGCATAGAGGTGAGAGTGCTGGCTTTGGGGGTCAAGAAAACTTGAGTTCAAACCCTGTTTCAGATACTCATATACTGTGTAACTCTGGGCAAGTGATTTTATATTTTTGAATCAAAGTGTTTTAATTTGTAAAATGAGGGAATTGAATTGGATTTCCTGTAAGGTCCTTGTAAGGATCTACATTTATGATATAATGGCACAGTTTCAACTGCTTTCTCCAATACCTACTATCGATGAGACCTTGGACAAGCTCCTTTAATATTGTAGACCCCCTAAATGAGCTCCATACTCATTGAAAAGAGTTCAGCCTCAATTATCCACATAGGAAAAGCAAGTGGATGAAAAATGTCCATTGTCTAGATTACTACATCATATAGAGTCCATATGGAAAATCTGTAGATCTGGTCAATCAGTATATGTATCTTTAATAGTCATTGTAAATGGGCAATGAAGTGGGCCAGAAATGAATAGGAAGGGGAGAGGGGGCTCCAGAATTCTATTTGGTAAACTGCATAACATTCTTCATGTAATGGGCATTGATCAGAAAGTTCTAAAGTCTACACTCTGATCCCTTCTAGCTCTGACATTTCATGTAATATGGTGCCCTTCAGGTCTGACTCCAAATACTAGAGTTGTGTGTATGTGTTTTTCCCCGACTCTGTCATTCTTAGATACCTTCAAGTTTTCACACTCTGCTTTCCAAAGCCCTTTCCAACCATGATAGTCTGTATTCTAAGGTCTCTTGATGCACATGATTTTAGATATTTGAGAGAAGAAAGAAGGAAACAATTCCTAAATTGATATCTTTGCATTTTTGTCACTCTCCTTTGGTAGGACACAGGTGTTGCTGTCCATTGAGATGGATAGAATTGTAAATGATAAACATGAGGATCCTCTTATCAGTCTATATCCTTATTGATTTCAATCATTTTGCTTTCTTAATTTAATACATCAACAATGCAGACATTTCTTTCTCTCTTTTTCCCTGTTTTCTTCTTTTTGCACCATGTGAGGCATCAAATTAGTCTCCATTGTTGCCTTTGGAAATGTCAAGTCTCCAGAAATGAGTTTATAAGTATACATCAGAGATACAGCTTTTATGCTTTAGATGAAAAATTTTAGACTGGCAGGAAAGTCATAATAACCTTTCCCAACTCTATGCATTGAGCTCTAGCCTTTTCTTGGGCACTTGCACATACATTGTTCTCACTACAGCTCTGTGAGGCAAGTATTGGAAGGATCATTATCCCCATTTGGCTGTTGAAGAAATGCAGGCTTCGGATGAGAAAACCACTTGACTGGGGTTACAGAGTAAGTTTGCTGGTAGAGCTAGGATTTGAGCCCAGTTCTCATAGGCTCTCTCTAGGGCTCACAGAGAAAGCTTCAGGGCTAAAAATGACAATCTGAGGGAACGGAAGCTCACAAGAAAACTAAGATCCTAGCTCTGGAAAGAGCCTAAGAAGTCATCTAGCCTAGACCTCTCATTTTACATATAAAGACATTAACACTTACCCAGAAGCTTTAAGTGACTAGCCCAAGGTAGTATACAAAGAAAGTGGCAAGGGGCAACTAGGTGGCACAGTGGATAGAATGCTAGGCCTGGAGTCAGGAGGACCTGAGTCCAAATCTGGCCTCAGATACCTACTAACTATGTGACCTGGGCAAGTCACTTAATCCTAATTGACCCCCCCTAAAAAAATGAAAACAAAAGAGAAAGTGTCAGGTCATCTGCCCTCAAATCTCATTCTATTTCTACTGCAAATACTGCAAGTATCATGCCCTTTTTACTAAAGAGAAAAATCAGATCCAGAGAGTTGAGGCACCTTACCTATGATCCCAGATCTTGTAGGTTTTGAAACTGGGATTCAAACCCAGGTCTCCTGACTCCATGAACCAGGAATCTTTCCAGCTTTGTTTTATACTCTTTTCTATGAACTGGATGTCTCTCTCTAAGGAGAAATGGTGTGTTTCTGTCAAGACTATCCTCAACTCAGTCAGTCAAGAAACATTAAGAAACTGATTACTATGTGCCCGACACCACTTGGAGCTCTGAGGTACAAAGTAAGGTAAAAGACAGTCCTTGTTCTCAAAGAGCTCAGAGTCTAATGGTGGGGAAAAAAGCAAATGGACAGTTACATAAATAGGTTATGTATAGGAAAAAATCCCCAGAGGGAAGGCGCTAACTCCAGATACCACTTAAACCAGTAATGAGTGTCCTGACATCTTTAAATAATTCTGCTTCTTGCCACCTGGTGCTTAGAGGAGTTGATTCCAGGTCAAACAGGTGATAGTTGAGTTCTACCAGCCCAGATGTGGCAGCAGAGCAGACAAAGTGTTAGCCCTGAAGATTAGAGTTCAAATAAGCAGTAGACACTTACCAACTGTGTGACCCCAGCAAGTCGTTTAACCTCTGCTTGCTTCAGTTTCCAAATTTGTAAAAAAAACCCCAAAAAACAAAAAAAGACAAGGGAGGGGGAAGGGGACCGTGATAATTGTAACACCTACCTCTGAGGGCTGTTGGGATCAAATGAGATAATATTCTTTAAATGCCTGGCACATAGTATGTATTTTTGCTGTCCAGTTGTTTTCAGTTGTATGTGACTCTTCATGATCCCATTTGGGGTTTTTCTTGGCAGATAATGTATATCTATGTTATATATAGATATAACATACATTATCTATCTATATAATGTTATAAATACATAAAAATAAAGAAATGTTTATATAAATAAAGAAAAATGAAATAGTTCTTGCTTTTAAGAGGCTTACAGTCTATATATTTAATTAGCCCAAGTTTCATTGGGAAAATAAAGACCTCCTACTGGGATCCTTATCCTCAATGAATTCTACTGCTGGGAAAGTTCTCAATACTGACTAAGTTTGCAAGTATCAGTTCAAAGAGGATCAATTATAGCCAATACTTGTCTTTCTTACTCAGAGAACTTTCCCAAGATGTTTAGAGGAAAGTTAGGATAAAGTTCTAATTCCAAAGAAATCTGCAAACAACTGAAGTTGTGAACCCTAGGCAGCTTACATCATTCATGAAGTCTACTTAGGAAAAGAGGAAATAGCTTCTCTTGCACAAACCTGGTTCATTGTGAAATTCTAGGCACTCACTTCTCTCACACAGTACTTACTGTCAATGGATTTTGTTTCTGTTTTGAGATAATGAAAATACTTATTTTTCATACATTTTTATGGATTCATTTCTTAGCTCCTACATCAAAATCCACCTTTGATAGCTCACCATGGCAGGTTATGGAGGTAACCCTGGGATCTCAAAGGCCGTTCAAGATAAGCTAAATCTTATTTCCTACATCTCCTTCCAAAATGGATTCTGTGATATACAATTGAATGTACTTATTTAAAGGGGGCAGTTAGGCAGCATTGTAGATAAAGTACTGGGCTTGGAGTCAGAAAGTCTCATCTTCCTGAGTTCAAATCTGTCCCCAGACACTGACTAGCTGTGTGACCCTGAACAAATCACTTAAACCTGCTTGCCTCAGTTTCCTCATCTGTAAAATAAGTTGGAAAAAGAAATGGCAAACCACTCCAGTATCTTTGACGAGAAAACCCCAAATCGGGTCAGAGAAGACAGAAAACAAACAACAACAGACTTAATCAGAATCAATTTTGTTTGGATATTTTTGTTGAAAAATGTCACCATGCCCCCAGGGGTAATGATGTCACCCATGGGTTACACAGTTAATGAATAACTCAAGATTTCCTGATTCCAAGTCAGGAACACTCTATCCACTCTATCTCTTCGTGAGATATTGTGGAAAATATACCAAGTTTGTGGTTAAAGAACTATATTTGAGAACTGCCTCCACCATTTAATCACCCTATGATCTTGAATGAATTGCTTCAGCTCTGTGTTCTTCCTTATCCTAGGGAGTGTGGAGAGGGTGCCATCTCCAGTCATTATGATCTATATCTGGCCAGTGGACCCAGAAGGCTCCAGAGGAGAAAATGAGCCTGGTGACTTTGCACAGCCCTCCCTCACTTAAATCCAATTCACTTGCAAGTCATGGCATCACCTTCTTCTTCAAGAACAAAGGACAAAGAAGGAGAAGATGAAGAAGAGGAAGTAGTAGTAGTAGTAGTAGTAGTAGTAGTAGTAGTAGTAGTAGTAGTAGTAGTGGTGGTGGTGGTGGTGGTGGTGGTGGTGGTGGTGGTGGTGGTGGTGGTGATGGTGGTGGTGGTGGCGGTGGTGTTAGTAGTAGTAGTATGGAGGTGAGTGAAGAGCTCTGAATCCAAAGTTGGAGTATCTAGGTTTGAAAGTCAGCTAGGATGTGGTTTACTACTTGTGTGACCACTGTGTTCTCATCCATAAAACAAGGGGTTTTGACTATTTAATTTCTCAGGTCCTTTCTAGCTCAGCATTCTGATGACTAGTACTTTGTAATTCTAAAGTATCTTCTATTTCTAACACTTTATAAGGTCTCTTCTAACTTTAACAATCTCTATTCTGGGTCCCCTTCTGGCTGTGGCATTCTGTGTTCTAAGGCTCTGTCCAGATCTGATCTTCTGTGTCCTATGTTTTAACATTGCATGGTATAGAGTCCTTTCTAACTCCTACATGATATATTATAGACTTAAGTCTACCTCTAATATCCTGATTGGGTTCTAATCTATATTTTTCTTCCTCCTAGCTCTGACATTCTATGTTTTAAGGTGTCTTTTAACATTCGCTTTTGAAAGAATGAATGAATGAGGAAATTAGTCAGTTTCCCAATATTGAGGAAGAACAGGATGAGGGAAGGTGTTCTTTTAAACTAGTTTTCCTAAAGAAATATCACATTGGTTGATTTCTATGTATTTTTGTTTGCTTATAATCAGACAATTCTGTCTTGGTTTGTCTTTGTAATTCTCTTCTTTTGGAAGGAAAGGTAGCAGTTAAATCCAGGCATTATTATGATAATCTTCTTTTGGCAATTAAAATATGAAAATGCATTTTAGAGATTATTAACATTAATGTTATTGCTAAAGAATTTTGGGGTGTTCAGAAGATAGGAATGCCTCCCACGGAACAATAATGATGGAGATGTTAATTACAGGGTGTTTTATTCTTTTAATTAATTTTCTCTAATTGTCTCTCTACTCAGGGTATAGTTAGAAGTAAATGTCACTTGTTTAAAGAAATAGCTGTTTCTTGTTTGGGGAGATGAAGGCAAGGGAGGGAGGGAAAAGGAGCAGAGGGGAGATAGGACAAGAAGGGACAGAGAGCTGGGGGGGAGAGAAGGGAAAAGAAAGTAGAGGGGAAGAGGAGGGGAGCATTTCACAGACCTGTGATTAATAGCAGAATTGAATAATCACAGATCTCATTTTGCTAATAGAAAGAAAATTGTCCTTGCCAATGACTCTCCTAATGGTTTAAAGAAAAGCTGTCTTTGTAAAAAGACCTTCTTAGTCCTGATACAGGTTAGTCCTGAATAGAGGCTGCAATCCTAAAGTGGGATATCTTTAAAAGGAAAAAAACAAACAAACTATATTTGGGTATACACTGATGAATTATACTGGACAAAAGACATGTGAGTAGTAGTGTAACACGGGGTGACAGACGCCATGCTTGGAGTCAGAAAGTCATGAGTTCAAGTAATACCTTTTACGTATATTAGCTGTGTATGACCATGGGCAAGTGAAAAGTGTCTTCATCTTTTAGTGAGTTAACAAGTATCTATTTAGTACTGGTCAATTATCTGTGTTTTGGAGGATTTATCAGCATAGACTAGTAAAGAGTGTTTCCATACTGGGCACTGAAATAATTGAAATAATAGTTCTTGGCCTTCATACCTTCCCCAAACAGTAAAAGCCACAATCTGATTTTATATGAAGCAGGTTTGGAAAAAGGAAAAAGTTAACTCTTTGTAAAGAGTCATTTGTTCCTCCAGGGAGGCTATCCTTTAGTTTTATTATTCTTGGGGTTTCCAAGAATTCTCAGAATAACTAGAGTGACCCTAGAAAGAAGCAAATCCCCCATTTCAAAATGCCCCCTGATGAAATAATCACAGGGGTGTTTTGATTTATTATCATTAAATTCTATTGAGTCATTCAATGTCTCTGCTGGAAGGGAACCAAGTGATAGCTAGTCCAACCATGACCTGAAGAGGTAGTGTTTTTAAGGTTACATTTGAATACCACCAAGTGAGATAGAATTCACTATGTATTACTTAGCAAGCTACAAGATGTCGGTAAAGTGAAGGGCTCAATGAGCCTTTCCTGCCCAATCAAGCAGTGACATTGATAAGTTTGGATTGACCAGACTTGGCTGAATAAGGCTGTCTCATTTCATCTAGGCACCAAGACTTTAATCTGAGCCAACCTCCAACAGGTAAATAATTGTACCTGGGTTATCAGGAGATAGTAAGCCTGATGAAGTAAGAAGAATATTGGATATGGAGTCAGGAAGTCCTGGTCCAAATCCTCTCTCAGAAGTGTACTAGTTATGTGAACCTGGATAAAATACTTAGCTTTTCTAAGATTCCACCCACTTACCTACAAAACAAAGATAAGAAATAGGGCCTACTGCATAGATTATTGGCTGTTTATAGATTTCAAGCCATAAGGACCCTTTCAAAATTCTTTGTTTTACAGATGTGGGAAATGAGAGGTAAAATGATTTGTCCTGAATCACATGGATAGTAAGTGGCAGAGCTCTGATTTGAATCTTGGTCCTCTGACTCCAAATTGGGAGCTCTTTCCACCATACTATGATATATGTTGATGTTTGCAAAGCACTTGGCAAACCTTGGCATTATATAAATGCCAATAAGTTTTTGATTCTCATAGAACGTAAGCTTCTTGCAGGCAAGGCTGTCTTATTTTTGTCTTTGGATTCTCAGGGCTTAGTATAAAGGCTGATTCATAATAGGTGCTTAATGAGTATTGATTGACTGATTGACCGAAGAGCTTGAATCTTTGTAAAACATTGATGCACCCGCCTCACAGGGTTGTTGTAAGGATCAAATGGTAGAATATTTATAAAGTGTTTAACCCAGTGCTTGTCACATAGTAGTCACTATATAGGATTCAAATCTGTCCTCAGACACTTACTAGCTATGTGACCCTGGACAAGTCACTAAACCCTTTTTGCTTCAGTTTATTCATTTGTAAAATTAGCTGGAGAAAGAAATGTCCAACTCCAGTATCTTTGCCAAGGAAACCACAAATGGAGTCACAGAGAGTCAGACATGACTGGAACAATTCCACAATAGAAATATTTAAAGGTCCCTTTCTACCCTAGCCTATGTCCCATGTTCCAAGGTTCTTTCTAGCTCTGAAATTCCACATTCTAAGACTTCTAGTTCTGATACTTTACCTTCTAAGATTCCCTCCAGTTTGGGTTACTTACTAATTCTTATAAAAGCGACAGCATCTCAAAAGATCAAAGAAAAGGACCGTGAAAGAAAACCATTAAGGGCAAGGTTAATCTGGGAAGGAGCCTTATAGAAGAAATGAAACTGTCTTTGAAGAGAAACCCTGGAACAAAACTGTGGAGTGAAGGCACAGAGCTATAATAGCAATGAGGCACTGAAAATATTGACTGTAGTCTCATCTAAAAGAAACATTTCTTCTGGATGACTTTGGGCTAGGCAGTGGTATGTTCTGTCACTTACACTGACAATGGCATGTCAGTAGCAACTTTGATGGGGAAGAAGGATGAAGTAGCTTAAGGAGTTTATTATTCACTTTTAGAAAATACCTTAATTCTAACTGGCCTTGAGGGAATAATATTGTAAATTACCTGTTATTAACTCTCCTAAAACAGAATAATTGCCTCCCTTCTTTCTGTCAGCAACAGCTCAGAGGTTTACAATGGATTTTGAATTTCTCATAAGAAGTAACTTAACATTCATTCATTCGTTGTTGACATGACAGAGTATAGTAGAAAGAGTGCTCACCTTGGGAGTGAAAGGCTTGCATTTAGGTCTCAGCCTTGGCTTTTATTAACTGTGTGTCCAAAGAAAAATCCTGCTTAGTCTCCTTTTGTGTTCGTCCTTTGTTGCTGAAGAAGACTATGCAATCAGAGAAATGATGACACGACTTGCACTTGACTTTGTTTTGAGTAAGGGAGGGCTGTGTAGGTCAAAAGCCTCACTTCTCCTCCAGAGCCATCTGAATAAAGTGACCAGATATCCATCAGGATGACTAGAGATGACCCAGGATGAATTGGGAGACCTTGGGAACACAATCCTGTGAGTAGATGCAGCTGGCTAAATGCTAACTGGGTAGCTCACCTCCTCCTCTTCTGCCTGCCTCCCCGCCCCGCCCCATTCCTTCTCCTCTCCAAAGGAAGGTAAACTTGGATGGCCAAAAGATGCCCAGTTGACTTGTGTTTCACTGGTTCGTTTCCTATTTCCCTCTTTTCCCCTCTCCTCTCCTCTCCTCTCTTTTCTTCTCCTTTCTCCTGTCTTGTCCTATCGCCTGTCCCATCCTTTCCAACCTTAAACCTACTTCAATCTGAAACTGGGACTCAATTGGGACCCTGCCTGAGGGCTCCTCTGGACCCTCCTAGATTGAGTCCCCTTTTACTTCATCTATAAAATGGAGATAACAGACTAATAAAATAGGAAAGTTGGAAGAAACCCTAGCAGTCACCTAGTTCAACACATAAGTGAAAAATTCTCACTAGACTAAACTTGATAAATGGTTGTTGAGCTTCTGCTTGAAGACTTTGAAGGACAGTGAACCCTTTACCTGTCAAGAAAGGCCATTTCACTTTTTAAAATTTTAAATTAAAAAAAGTTATTTTTAATTTATGGAATATTTGAAATGCTACAAACTGTTAACTTTTTTTGACATCAACCCCAAATTTCCTTTGTCTTTGTCTCTTCCGTGCATTGTGCTTTTTTTCTACCTTTTGAACCAAACAGAGCAAAAGTCCAAGCAATCCCTTCTCCTCATGATAGTTCTTCAAAAATTTGAACATAATTATCATGTTTATCCTGCGTTTTCTCTTCTCCGGGCTAACCATCCCCTCTTCCTTCAACCAATCCTCATATAAGACTGATTCAAGGCCCTTCCCTCTCCTAATGACCTCCCTCTGGACATTCTCTAGCTTGTCAAGGTCCTTTTTAAATCCAGGTGCCCAGCACTGAATGCAATCCATGCCATGTGGCCTGACCAGGACAGAGTACAACTGTACTATCACTTTCCTGTTCCTAGAACCTCTTCCCTTCTTAATGAAACCTCAAATTATATTCATTCTTTCTATTTGCCTACCTTGTCACACTGTCATTCATATTAAGTTTCATTTCACTAAAATTCTCCAATCCTTTTCAGGACAATTGCTGTGTAACTATGCCTCCTGGAAGCTAGGTGGCACAGTGAGTAGAGTGCTGATCCTGGAATCAGGAAGACTTGAGTTCAAATTTAGACTCAGACTCTCACTAGACTGTGTGACCTTGGGCAAATCACATAAACTTTGTTTGCCTCAGTTTCCTCATTTGTGAAATGGGAACAAAAATAGCACCTACCTCCCCAGGTTCTTGGGAGGCTCAAATGAGATAAGAATTATAAAGTGCTTTAGCATATAGCATGACATATAGAAGCCACTAGATAAACATTAGCTATTATTATCCTTGAGGAGTTGACTTTTTGCACCCAAGAGTTCACACTCATCCCTACTGAATTTTATCTTGTTAGATTCAGTGCAACGTTCTAGTCAATAAGGACCTTTTTAGATCCTAACTATTATCCAGTGTGTCATATGTCTCTCCCAGCTTCATTTTATCTGCAAACTTGATGAATATGTCATTTATACCTTTATCCAAGTTACTTAAAAGAATAATAAACAGAACCAGGCCAAGCACAGATCCATGGGGCATTATGCTGGAGATGATGCTGAATCATTAACAAGTACTCTCTGAGAACAGCCAACTAATAAGTTCTAAGTCCACTGGATTGCATTATTATCCAGTTTTTATATTTCCATTTTCTTCACCAGAGGAGTATGATAAACTTCATTGAAAAGCTTTGCTAAAATATGATTAAAACATACTGACAGAATTACTCTCACCTCCCAGTTTTGTAACCCTGTCATCAACAAGGAAATGAAGTTGGCCTGCCATGACTTGTTCTTGAGGAAGCCATGGTCGGTTTCTATAACTACTGCTTCCTCTCCTGTATATCAGTCAACAATCTCTTTGAATGATCCATCCTAGAATTTCCCCAAGATCCAAAGTCAAGCCCATTGGTTGATCATTAGCAGGATAAATTTCCCCTTTCCTGAATGCTGGCTCATTTGCTCTTCTCTACTCTCATGATGCTTCCATCATTTTCTATAATCTTTCCAGCGGTGCTATTAGTGGCTCAAGAATCATGGCTCCTCCGCTCTGCCAGGGTAATAACATCTCAATCATCTACTTCACAGGGTTTCAGGGAAGAAGGTTAAAGCATGGAAAGAAGAGTTATTATTCATTTATTCATTCAACAACACTTGTGAATTGACCCTTACAATGAATTATTCTAAGTGCAGAGGAAGATACAAAGGATGCCAGTCTCTCCATTCAAGATTATGGTTTAGTGATAAAGAATCAAGAGCAATGGTATGACACAGTTGTAAATGAACAGAACACAAATTATAATGTGATCAAGACAGCAAAATAATTGATTCAAAGTAATAGGAGATCTTGAGATGATAGAGAAATTGCCTCCTGCTGAGAAGAAAATGGAAGACTTCAGAAAAGGTGGTGGCACCTGATGTGGACCTGGAAGAAAGTAAAGACCTTTGACAGATGGATATGATGCAGGGGTAGCAAATCCTAATCTCAGACAAAGCAAAAACAGAAATAGATCTAAACAAAAGAGATAAGGAGGAAACTATATCCTGCTAAAAGGCACCATAGACAATGAAGCAGTATCATTACTAAATATATATGCACCAAGTGGTATTGCATCCAAATTCTTAGGGAAGTTAAGGGAGTTACAGGAAGAAATAGACAGCAAAACTATACCAGTAGGAGACCTCAACCTCACCCTTTCTGAACTTGATAAATCTAACCTCAAAATAAACAAGAAAGAAGTTAAGGAGGTGAATAGAACTCTGGATAAGGTAGATATGATAGATTTCTGGAGCAAACTGAAAAGGGATAGAAAGGAATATACCTTTTTCTCAGCAGTACATGGCACATATACAAAAACTGACCATGTATCAGGGCATAAACACCTCACAATCCAGTGCAGAAAGGCAGAGATTGTTATAAATAAAAATTATGTGTAATAAAAAGCCATGGAAAGATAGGCCAAAAATTAATTAGAAACAAAATAATCTAATCCTAAAGACTGAAATCATAGAAAGATAAAGATAAAAATCATAGAAACAATAAATAACTTCATTCAAGAGAATGAAAATAATGAGACAACCTACCAAAACTTATGGAATGCTGCAAAAGCAGTTCTTAGGGGAAGTTTTATATCAATGAACATCTACATGAATAAAACAGAGAAAGAAGAGATCAATGAATTGGGCATGCAGCTGAAAAATCTAGAAAAAGAACAAAATGGCAGATGGATATGATGGGATATGAGAGTGGAGAGAGAGAATTCCAGCTAAAAAGTGATGGAGGTGGGGAACCAAGAGGCACCTTGAAGGCCTGACAAGGAATTCAAGTTATCTGGAACGTAAAATAAGAGAGGCTAGATAAAGCTGGAAAGGTCAGGTGGAGTCAGATTTTGGAAGAAACTAGAATGGCCAACAGGGCATCTAGGTGGCACAGAGGATAGAGTCCTGAGCTTGGAATTAGGAAGACTCATCTTTATGAGTTCAAATCCAGCTTCAGACACTTACTAGCTGTGTGACCCTGGGCAAATCACTCAACTCTGTTTGCCTCAGTTTCCTCATCTGTAAAAAGATCTGGAGAAGAAAATGGCAAACCTCTCCAGTTTCTTTGCCAAGGAAACTCTAAATGGGGTCATAAAGAATTGGACAAGACTGAACCATAATAGAAGGGTCAAATACAGTGTTTACCCTCTCTTTGTTAGGCAGCAGGGAGATTGTTTGAGCAAGAACAGCCTGTGAATAGAGCCATATGGCTACCCTCTGCCTGCTGCTGCTGACTTCCTCCTCCCTATCTGTACTGGCACCCTCCATGTTGGACCTGAGACCTGGCTCTCCATATCTAAGTCTTTCTGAATTCAGTCCTCAGTCTTTTCAAAGTTAATCCACTCATTTTTGGAATTCCCATTCTATGGCCCAACTCAGTTGATTGTTGACTGAATGTGTATAAACTGGTCCACTACAAATGATTTTACTAATTTTAGATACCAGACCATATTTTAGCTTAATATCCATCTAACCAAGTCATCTCACAATTTTCCTTACCTCCCATTTTTTCTGCCATCACACAACAAAACATCCTTCCCTGGTCACTATTTCCCTATATCTGCAGCCTTCCTCTAATAACTAAGCTTCTGGAGGACAGGAATTGTCTCTTTAAAAAAAAAATGTACCTCTAGAACTTAGTACGGTGAGTGCTTTGGCACAGATCAATAAGTCAAAAAACATATACAGTTATCCCTTCCACATTGTGACTATCGCCATTGTGGTTTCAATATATCATGTGCGGACATAAGAAATTAAATGAGAATGTTTTGAGAGTTTTGCCAAAGCTGCAGATGACACAGAAAAATGTTTAAAAACTCAGAAATCCAGGATTGTTTTAAAAAAAGGCATTCTGGTGGACTGGCATTATATAAGAAAAGGCTAAATTCTTCTACAATGTCCTAAAGGAAATGAAAGTGAAGGGTCTCCCCTACGGATTTTACATGGATTTTCCAGATCTTGGCATGCTACACCCCTAATCTCCATGACATAGAAGGGATAATTGTATTAAGGTGTGCCAGGCGTTGTGCTAATGCTAGTGTTATAAAGAAAGGCAAAAGATAGTTGCTGCCTTCAAGAAGCTCACTATCAAATGGGGGTAAAAACATGAAAAAATGCACAAAAGTTGGGGAGGAGAAGGTACCTGGCTAGGGAACATGAGGGAGAAGTTCAGAGAAGAGCAGCCAAGTAAGAAATGGAAAATTGGTTGACTTGGGCACCTTCCCTAATGGAGGGGGTGGGTGGGGGGGTTCGCCCTCTAATCAGAGGGAGGGAGAGGCCCCAGGGGCAGAGGTTTGTTCTAGGGTTGATATGATCATGCGGGATGAAGAGAGCCCTAGGGTATGAGGAAGAAATCTGTAGGAATGCAGCCTGGTGGGAAACCCTTTTACATTCTTTTTCATGCATTTTAGGAAAATGACTGGCAGCTAGGAAGAAGGGATAGCAGAGGAAAGGGACTGCAAGTAGGGGAAGCTGTTGTAGAAGTCTATTATATCCTTTCACTTTGGTGTGTGGAAGGGTAGAAAGATACAAATTCCAAATTCAGGCTGATGGTGCTAAAGGCTCCTCTTTTTCTAAATGCTAGTCTATAAGTAAGGTCACCTTCAGTGAACACCATCTTTTAGCCTGGACTTTTACAAAAGAGCAAGGAAGAGCCAGGTGCCTGAGAAAATGCAAAATGGGGGAAGTATTTTAACGTGGGTTCTCTGTGTCATTCTGGCTCCTCTTATCTCCGCATTTGCAGGCAGCAGTATTCTTGCTCTGGGTGTCATAGTAACTCCTCTGATTGTGCAAGCTCATTTTCATTAGGGGAATCCTTCACCACCACAGGAGAGCTCATTTCTCTCCAGCTCAGGCCACTCAGAAGCCAGGCACAATGAGACACTAGGCCAACATGAAGCTTTTCTGTCTTTGTTTTGAGTGCCTAGCCTCATTTCCATCAGAGAAGAGTGTTCATTGATTAATCTCAACTTGAGAAAGAGCTGAGCCCTCCCATCAATGGAAAAAAAAATCTGCATAAAACAATGTTCCTTATAGAACACATAGAATGCAGAGACAGATTTAAGTGCTTTAACTATATTTGAAAGGATATAATGCAGTACATGATTTAAAAGAAATCAATTGTGTGTGCATGGACAAATCCCTTCACTGCTCTGAGCCTCAGTTTACTCCTTATAACGCTTGTGCTTACTACCTCCTTGGGTTGTTGTGAAGGGTGTCCTTCGAGAATTTTGAGAAAACACCATAGAATTTTGAACTTTTATTGAGATGAAACCCCAAAGTCATTGTCAAGTGGTTGCTAGAATCACGGGGTCCTGCGTGGGTTTTTAAAGGCTCTGACACTGGTGTGTAAGCTCTTGTATCAAATAAGAAACAGCTTGATTGGTCTGTATGCATCTGCTATCTGAGGACAGTCTAGATGCATTGGAAGGCCAACCGCTAAGGGTTGAATCATTTTAGTTACAGAAACTTACAATGTATAGGTTATGATCTAGGTTGGTAGAGGGAGGACTCACCCTAATGGACTCATGGGTTCATGACATAAGAAGTATTCATAAATAATTAATAGATGGGTATATGATTGGTAGAAAATAACACTCTAGCTCCAATTCCAAGGATCGCTTGTATGACCTTGGCAAGATATTTCTCAGTTTTCTCACCTGAGACATGAAGGGATTAGGCTAGAAAGGCTCTAAGACATAACCTGGGGTCTATGAACTTTAATTCATTTAAAAAGTAACAAGTCCAGAGTCAGCTGGGTGGAGCAGGGGATAGAACGAGGGACCTGGAGTCAGGAAAACCTAAGTTCATATCTGTCCTCAGTCATTTACTAGCTGTGTGATCCTAAGAGAGTCAACTCTGCCTGCCATGATTTTCTCAGTTGTAAAATGGGACCACCAGAAGATGGAAGGTAAATTTAGTAGAAGACATCTAAGACAAAGGATCGTTTGTTAAAGACATAGCAGTGATTATAGAAGGCACAGTGGAATGAATGGGAAAAGTTAAGTGGGGACGTGGGAAAGGTTGGCAGAGGTGTTTAGGAGATGAGAAAAGGAAGTGAAGGCAGTAGGACAGACATACTTGGGAAGTTAGGGAGCCATATCCCTGGAATTTGAAGGGTAAAATGTGAGACTTCACTAAGAATTATGATGCAACTCTTGCCTGTGATCCTCCCCTTTAAGAATACTATGCATGACTTAAAATACTGCCCCTTTTCTCCTCCTATGTTAAGGAATAACAGGGACTGGACATTTGTTAGTGACTCTTCCTATAAATGCAGTCCTGGCAGCAAGAAGAGACATCAAGGCATCTCAACCTTGAGAATAGGGCTTTCTGTTCTTTTAATGTTCTGACAACACAGAGCATCCATGTAATTGACTTTGGGTTGTGTTTGTCTAATGGGATTGGACTGGAGACCAAATCGCTGGATAACTGGCTGACTTTTTCCATTTTCATCTGAATATCAATTTGTGAAACTACAGTAAGATCAACTATTTTATTTGGTCTTTCAAGACTTGCCCATTTGAAAAACCTCTCTTTAAGATGGTAGGCAATCTCTAAATATCTGTGAATTTGATTTCTTTTGTGGAGTAGGAGGAAAGCTTAAAAATGCTGACTAGGCACATTGAAGGGGAGGTACAAAATAAATATGGCTAATGTGTTGTTGTAATGCAAAGAGTATTGTGTCTTGGGAACTGGGAACAACATAATGACCAACCCCTAAGATTCATGATCAAACCTGCTGCCCACCTCCTGATAGAGAGGGGATGATTCCCAAGTGCATACTGAGACCGATTTTTTTGAGCAAAGCCAATGTGGGAATTTGTTTTGCTTGACTATACTATAGCTGGAGTTTTGTTTTTCTTGGTTTCTTCATGGGGAGGAGGGAAGGTAGCAGGGAGAAAATACAGAGCTTCATTTGAAAATAACATAAAGTAAATGTTAAAAACTAAAAAATAAATGAACATTGTACTTAGAAATAGGAAAATCAGTATTGAAGCCAGGTGTCTGCGACTTTCTGGTTGGGTGATTAATCTCTTAAACCTCATTTTCCTCCTCTGTGAAATGAACATAATACCTACTATGTTAGCTATTTTACAGGGTTGCTTAAAAAAATATTGTAAACCTTATCATCATGTATAATAATGCACACATGTACATCCATACTAATCTGAACTTGTGATTTCAATAGTATAGCGAATTTCCAGTGAGGAGACTTCCTCTATCAATGTCAATCAGTACTTTCTGTGCAACTTAATATTAAAGAGAGGTCTGGGGGTATTGAGAGTTTAAATGACTTTCCCAGAATCAGAATGTATAAGCAGAGAAATGTCGATGCTCTACTTCCTGACTCTGAAACTAACTTTCTATCCATTAGGACCCACTGTCTTGTATAGCATGATATTAATGTGAATTGTTATTAATAATATGGATATATTATTGGGCTTGGGAATCATAAAATCATAGATTTAGAACTGGAAAGGACCTCAGAAGTCATTAAGTATAACCACTAGAAGGGAGCAAAGAGATTTATTTTAAAACTTCCTTAAGATTTCTTTTTTCTTATTATTAGAAATGATGTGTTCCTGGAAAACCAGTAGAATTCTAGAAAAGCTATTAAAATGCTTGCATAGAATTGCAAGATACTAGAACTGGAGGGATGCTCAGAACAGAGGATACACAATATTTAAACACAGAACAAAGAATTAGATCTTGGAGAGAACATATAAATTAATATAACATATTTATTTTAGAAGTGAGTAAAATGAAGTCCAGAGAGGGAATTGATATGTCACACAGCAGAAACTGGAGTACAACCTGGGTCTCCTGGCTCCCAGGCAGATATTTTATCCCATTATGAAACTGAGGTTTGCCATCAGTTCACTTTATTTTAAAATGCATCACCTGAAAAGAAACCTCAAAGGCCTTAAGGACAATTTGATGCTGGGACCAGCTTCCTCTTTAGTGGACCCTTCTCAAGGACTTTTACATGTAAACAAGATCGTTAAACACTTAATTTGACATTTATTACCTTTAAATATTCATAAGCCACTGAGTAGTAAGGAAACACCTACTTCGCCGTTCAGGCTTGACTGGATCCTTCAGAATATGATGTGCATGTGAATTACTTGGGAAGGTTTTTAGAGGAACTTGGCGGTTCAAATCCCTTCTTGGAGATACTGACGACTCCATCATCCCCAGGGCCAATGCCAAACTTATAGACGATGTTTATCAACATGATGATAAATAGAGGTAGGACTCTTCTTTGTTGGATGGAGGGGAAACCAGGCTCTCAATAGCTGTGCCAATGAGGCATGAATTCTGGAAGGTTCTACCAAACTGGGGAGGCTTTAACTCTGGGCCCAACAATTGGCCAACAAGCCTTTATTAAGCATTTACTATGTTGGAAGCACTCTGCTAAGTGCAAGACATTGGTAGGTTTGAGTCTACCTTTGGAGGGAGAATGAATGTGTGTGTGTGTGATTGGGGGGAGGCTATCCTGATGTAGGGATGAGTCCCTGGAGTTGGAAGTAATGGCCTTTCCCCTCCCTTAGTAGCCTCTCTTGAAAATCCTATTTGAGTCTTTCATAGCCCTGCCCCTGTTCTTTCCCCTCAAACTTGTTGACATCCTGAAGGAAAAGAGAGAGAGGGAGGAAGTGCCACTTCTTGGGGTACAGCCAAGGAGAAAAGGTCTCCAGCCTTGCCGGGCTTTGGGAGAGGGTTGAAGTCTACAAGCCAAGCCACAAGTTTTTGCATTTTGCAAAGTTCTTACATGCTGTTTTGCCTCTGGGCCTAGTTAGAGGCCCCAGGAGGAGAGAAAAGGGTGGACATTAATTTCCTTCACCATTTGTCTTCCTTGTTACAGTACATGTTTCTAAAGAGCTTGTTCTTTGTGTTTTAAACACTTTACAAAGAATAAAACAATTTTGGATTTATTTATGAAAAAAATAGAGAATTGTGTTTCTTCCAAGGACACTGAACTTCCATGTTGTATACGTTTAAGCTTTATAAAGCATGTCCTCTTAAGAGCTGTGTCAGGCAGAGTGGTTCATTATTCCCATTCTTCTAGAGGTAGAAACTGAGGTTGAGCAGCCAAGTGACTTGGCCGTGGTTACAGCTGAATTCCAACCCAGGTTTCTTTCCTGATTCTCAGCTGTACTGTTTGTAGCTAGGTCTGTAGCAGCTCCTGGACAGAAGGAGCCTAGGTAAGATGCACAGGCCTAATCAAGCTCACAAACCTCACACCCTATCACCTTCAGATGCACCCCATATCATATTGTCTGCTCTCCAGTCATCAACCTCATCTGTCTCCCATTGGAACGTCATTGCAATGCCCAGGACACAGGGCTCTTAAGAGGTGAGATTTGGCCCACCCTTCCCCACTCCCTTTCCAACTCCCGTTTTGTCTCTTCTTCTTCCATTCAAATCTAAGTTCCTTGAGACCAGGTCTTATCTTGCTTTGTTTTGTATCCTTAACAATCAGCCCAGTGTCTGGCATACACAAGGTTTAATAAATGCTAGCCTTGGTACCTACTTGCCAAATGAAGCTCCATATATTTGTTTGGTCCTTCTTGATCTAACTTTGTTTTTTCCTTTCCGCCTCCTTTCCCACCACTTTGTTTCAGCCAAATTGGCTCATGTGCCTTTTTCTTGTCTGGCCCATTCCTTTCGTTGTATCATTACCCACAGAAAGCCTAAAATAGACTCCACCATCTCTGCAATTCATCTCTCCACCTGTTCAAATCAATCTCTTCTGCTGAAGCTTAAGTCATGGGTCACTTTCTCAGTGACCCTAATGCCCTCCAGGTGATAGCTATTTCTCCCTCCTCTAACCATTCTGCAACACCATTTGGACCTCTCCTCTATACTTATATTTTAACTCACATTTTTAGTAATCTTGCCTTTGTCCTATATCCTTTATTAGAGTGAAAGCTTCTTGAAGTTCAGGAATCCCCTCCACACACACAATTATCTTTGTAGGCTATAGCACCTACTTTTGGGCTTCTCATAGAGCAGATCTTGCATATATGTTTGCTAAATTAAAGTAGTACCATGATACTGTATCAGTCTAAGTAGGGCTAACAATGGCTTGGTGAATTTTGCTGAGAAAGAAGGGTTTTTTTTCCTTTCCTTAAGAACTTTTAAGAGAAGAATCGGCAGGATTGGATGTCCTGCTGGAAAGCAATAGAACGAACTGTGTGATCTGATCATGGAATTCTTCCTACCAAAAATGTTCAGTGGCTCACTATTGCCATCTGAATAAATTCAAATTCTTCTTCTTGGCTTTCAAGGGCTTTCCCAATGTGGTGACACCCTACCTTTTCTCAAACAGTCTACGATTGAGCCAAGCTGCTTTCCTCTCAGTGTCTGGAAAGCTCCTCTTCCCTTCCACCTTACCCCTCCACGCATTGGCTCACACTATTCCTAAGGCCTGAAGGGCCAACTCATACCTGCTATCAGTCCGAACCTGCTCTGATTCTATTTACTCTTGAAAAAGCAGCTCAAATTCTCCCAACTCTAGGCAGCCTTCTCTTGTCATTGTTGGTCAATGAGCTCTTGGTCAGCCTTGGCATAATATAGCATTTTACTTATTCCTCTTTGATGAAAGAGCTCACATTACATGGCAGGGAGAGAGACAATTTGTAAAATCTAAATGCAAATAACCCCCAAACTAATTTTGCGGAGGGTGGTAACAACTAAGCAGAGACATGGAGGTGGGAGAGGGAACTAAAAACAGCCACACGTTGATGAAATGTAGAAACACTCAAGAGATAAATATTATCAGCTGCACCTTGAAAACGAAGAAAGCTTATATGACCTGTCCTTTATTACCCAGGGGGCAGGTGTAGGAGGCAAAGCTTGAATCTGACACCAAGAACACAAGTCTTTTTGTTTCTTCATTTGTTTCTTGGCCCACATTAAGTGCTTAATAAGCATTTACTGAATTGGAATGATTTCTAAAGATCTTTGCCAGATCCGTGATTTTAGAAGATTATGTTTTCTCTATTTATCTGTTCTACATATGTATGAGATGTGTGCGTGTGCGAGTGGGTGTGAGAACACAGTCCATCCATTGCACATTCTCTCTCCCCTCTCCATCTCTGGATCTCTGTCTATCTCTTCCACACAGACTAAAATACTCAAATAGATCATTAATTTCATTGATTCAGAAGCTACCTACAATAATGCAGCTGGCATTCTTTCCCAGTCCATCCTCTTGTCCTCTCATAAATTTTTCAGAGAGTCCATATAACTTTTCTATGTTTATGATTATATATTGTGTTGCATATATGTTGTATATATACATATATGCAATATAATACATGCATATGAGCATATTATACATGCCTCTGCATACACATACGATGTATGTTTATAAATATATATTGTACCAAGTCATACACACAGGCATACCATAAAAATGGGAACTGGTCATATGTATATGTCTATAAGTGCTCTGTATGCTCTCTCTAGACATATGCTTATATAGGTATATATACATATATGCATATGACAAGTTTCCATTTTAATAGACTTTGCACTTTCCTATATATATATATATATATATATATATATGAAAGCTTTAGAACACACTTTAAAGTAGCCTATGGTAGCATTAACCATTTCCTCTTATAGATGGAAAAAAGAAACAGAGAGGTCCACCCCACATAAAAAATGAGATCAGAACATGAAACAAGGAATCTTAGGATTCCTGGTCCATTATGCTTTTCCACTTCACTGTTTGAAAGTTGTATACCTTTCAAAACAACGACAAAACTTGTTGAGGAAACAGAAAGGAACTTCCCTAAACAATGCAGGGATTAGAACCAGGATCTCTTCAGCCTTAGGCTAGGTCACTTTCCACCATTTTACTCTATTTACTGAAAACTTAGGCGGTTTGCATACTTTTTGGTACCCTATTTCTTATAGGCAAAAAAGCCTTGTTCTTTTCTGCAAAAAATGTAGCTCAACAACCAATGAAAACTGATTTGCCTCCAAATAAGAGTTTCCTCTTTAACAGAGGGCGGTTTGGAATGCTTTGTTCCCCTCACCCCCTTCTTCCAGTGTATATTCACTTTCACTCTACTTGGCTATGCTCCAAATATCAATTCATTGTAGCTTTTGGGGAGAGAAGATTACTATGTTTAAAACCTGTTATTTCAAGGGCAGATGAAAGATTTTTAAGGAATTAAGAAAACACTCCATCATTTACTGAGTTGGCGGAGTGTCCAAGTCCTGCCCCCTCCTTTCCAACCCTCTTAGAAATTAATAGCATACCATATTCTTAAGTGACTGAGATTATCTGAAGAGAGAATTAACAAAAGAAAAGAAAGGTCCAAAGAGAGGCAGGATGATGGACTGTCAGGAGACCTGGGTTTTCTCTCATGCTCTGACATTTTCCTAAGGGGGGGATGATGCTTCATATCTGATGTTTAATTTCCTCATCTGAAAAATAGAGCGAATTTTTACACTGATTACCTTTAAAGGGTGGCTGAGAGGATCAACTGAGATAATGAAGATAAAATGCTTTGTTAGTGTATATAATATAAGTAGAGGAAAAAGTTTCTTAAATTTCCTGAAATTATAAATGGAGAAGAGTTGTCTAGCACTAAACTTGGTTTCCTCAGCTATAAAATGGATGTAATAATTTTTAAATTACTTACCTTATCAAGGCAGGTGTAAAGGATCTACATATTGGGTTCTATACAGATGCGAGCTATTTGACATTAACTCCTATGAGTTACTTGTCTTTGCTGGGGACAAAAATTGATTAACCAGATCCATTATCACCAAATTTCAGATGTAGAAGAGATCACTTTCCTGTAGCATGCACACCACTTAGTGTGGTGGTAAGAACTGGATCCATCTTGGTGCAGTGCTAAGCACAGGTAATACAAAAATAAAAGCAAGATAGGCCATGGGTGGCCTTCACACATTAGAGCAAGGTGGGCCTTCCACTAGGAATTTCAGAACTGAGAAGGTTAAATCCCTAGGGCATGACCTCTGACCATGTTCCCCAGGGCAACTCCATAGAACTCTGGGCCTGGAAGCAGCAGCACCTGTAACCAAATATGGCCTTAGATACTTACCAGTTGTATGACCCTGAGGAAGTCAGTTAACCTCTATCTGCCTCAATTGCTTCATCTGTAAAATGCAGATAAACATAACACCTACCCCACAGGGTTATTGTAAGGGTCAAATGAGGTAATTTTTGTAAAGTACTTAAGCACAGTGCCTGGCATCTAGTAGGCATTTAATAAATATCCCTTCATTCCTCCCTCCTCCTTCCTTCCTTCTCCCTCTCTTTTCTCCTTCCATCTTCCTTTCTTCTTCTCTCCCTCCATTCTCCTCTCTTTCCTTCCTTCCCTCTAGCCCTTTTTCTTTCCTTCCTCCCTCCTTTCTCTTCCTTTCTTTTTTCTGTCCTTCCTTCCTTCCTTCCTTCCTTCCTTCCTTCCTTCCTTCCTTCCTTCCTTCCTTCCTTCCTTCCTTCCTTCTTTCCTTCCCTCCATTGCATCAGCAGGGCAGCATGCAAATAAATGGTTGGAGTTGTAAGGTGCCACTTTTAAGGAAGAACATTGACATGTTATAACATAGTAATAGAAGGAGGACTAGGATGAACCAAGAACTTGAGAACATATCATATACAAGTCAATTGAATCAATGGGGGAAATTTTTTCTTTTTTAGATTGGAGAAGATAGTGGTGGAGAAGAAGATGGAATAATGGGAGAAATCATCATTTATTCAAGCATTTAAAAGGCTATCAGGTGGAAGATAAATTAGTTCTGTTTTGTTTGGCTCTAGAGAACACACAGAAGAGTAATGGGCGCAGGCAGATTTTGGAAGACAGATTTTATAGAAAGACAAATGCTAGCTTAGCATAAGGAAGAATGTTTCAGAGTGTTCTGAAAACAGAAGCGTCTGCTTCTGGAGGTAGCAAGTTCCTCACTGAAGGAGATCTTCAAGCAATGAGTTTATTAGGCATTCCATGGAATAGATCCAGATCTTGGATTGGGGCTGGACTAGATGATCCCCATGGTCCCTTTCAGATCTAATGATCCTTTGTCCATGTAGCAACTAACCGTCAAAAGCCCATTTCCAGTCCCAAGCATGAGGATCAGCTCCCAGAATGTTGATTTGAGGGCCCAAGAGATTATCAGCAATTGAGGAAAAATTTCATTAGGTTCACTATGCTTACCAGCATGTGAAAGAGGATTAAACCTTTTAGGAACATGCTTGCCTTGAAGAACTGAAACAAACAAGGATGCTTACAAACAACACTCACACTAATAATGCATAAAGATTTGTAGAATCCTTTCCTTCCACAACTCTGGTGTGGTACAGATGGCACAGGTATTAGCACACTCATTTTACAGATGAGGAACCTGAGGCTAAGAGAACTGAAAAGGCTTTCTCAAGGCCATAGCTAAAAAGTGTGTGGGGGGAGCCAAGATGGTGGAGTAGAAAGACTCACATATGCTAGCTCTGAACCCACAGTCCATATATTTCCTGCAAGAAGAACTCCCCACAAATTCGGGAGCACTGCAAGGTGCGCAGAAACACAGTGGAAAAGACTTCCATTCCAGAGAGCCCTGGAGAGCTGTCCCCAGGGGTCCTTCACGCTAGGGACAGCAGAGCCCACCCCTGTGCTGCCCTGGCCATGTGCGGCCCCAGAGGAGCAGATCCCAGTAGGCTTCAGGGACAGAATCTCGGGCGGCTGGGAAGGTCCCTCCACCCACAGATGCTACAGGTAAGTGAGAGAGACGTCTAGGCTGGCCGAGAGGGGAGCAGGGTGTCTCCATGACTCGGGCCCCCTCGGGAGGCAGCAGCAGAGGGAGTGGCAGAGGCAGCGGCAGAGGTAGTGGTGGCAGCCTGGCACTCCCAGAGCAGCAGGCAGAAGTTCAGGGCCATTACAGAAGCTCTCTGCATAAAGCCCCTGAGGGAACTGAGCCTGGGAGGTGGCTCTGCCCGACCCCAGCACCAGAACTTAAGCTCACATTGAATAGCAGCCACGCCTGCCAAGGAAAGCCCATTTGAATCTCAGACCCCAAGCACTAGCTGGGTGGATATAGGTGGGGGTGGAAAGGAATCTCAGAAGTCAAGTAACTGGCTGGGAAAATGCCCAGAAAAGGGAAGAAAAATAAGACTATAGAAAGCTACTTTGATGGGGTACAGATGTTCCCACCTTTCAATTCTGATGACGGGGAACAATTCTTACCATCAGGGAAAGACGTGGAGGTCGGGGCCTCTGTATCCCAGACATCCCAGGTGGATGTCCGGTGGGCTCAGGCCATGGAAGAGCTCAAAAAGGATTTTGAAAATCAAGTTAGACAGGTGGAGGAAAAACTGGGAAGAGAAATGAGAGAGATGCAAGAAAAGCATGAAAAATGGGTCAATACCTTGCTAAAGGAGACCCAAAAAAAAGCTGAAGAAAATAACACCTTGAAAAATAGGCTCACTCAATTGGCAAAAGAGGTTCAAAAAGTCAACAAGGAGAAGAATGCTTTCAAAAGCAGAATTGGCCAAATGGAAAAAGAGGTTCAAAAGCTCACTGAAGAGAATAGTTCTCTCAAAATTAGAATGGAACAGATGGAGTCTAATGACTTTCTGAGAAACCAAGAAATCACAAAACAAAACCAAAAGAATGAAAAAATGGAAGACAATGTGAAATATCTCATGGGAAAAACAACTGACCTGGAAAATAGATCTAGGAGAGACAATTTAAAAATCATGGGACTACCTGAAACTCATGATCAAAAAAAGAGCCTAGACATCATCTTCCATGAAATTATCGAGGAAAACTGCCCTGACATTCTACAACCAGAGGGCAAAATAAGTATTGAAAGAATCCATCCATCACCACCTGAAAGAGATCCAAAAAGAGAAACTCCTAGGAGCATTGTGGCCAAATTCCAGAATTCCCAGGTCAAGGAGAAAATATTGCAAGCAGCTAGAAAGAAACAATTCCAGTATTGTGAAAATACAATCAGGGTAACTCAAGATCTAGCAGCTTCTACATTAAGGGATCAAAGGGCATGGAATAGGATATTCCAGAAGTCAAAGGAACTAGGACTCAAACCAAGAATCACCTACCCAGCAAAACTGAGTCTAATACTTCAGGGGAAAATATGGTCTTTCAATGAAACAGAGGACTTTCAAGCATTCTTGATGAAAAGACTAGAGCTGAAAATAAAATGTGACTTTCAAACACAAGAATGAGAAGAAGCATGAAAAAGTAAACAGCAAAGAGAAGTCATAAGGGACTTACCAAAGGTGAACTGTTTACATTCCTACATGGAAAGACAATATTTGTAACTCTTAAAACTTTTCAGTATCTGGGTAGTTGGTGGGACCACACACACACATGTACATGCATGCACGCACACACACATACACACATGCACGCACATACAGAGACAGAGAGCACAGAGTGAATTGAATAGGATGGGACCATATCTCAAAAGAAATTAAGGTAAATGGTGAGAGAGAAATGTAGTGGGAGGAAAGAGGGTGAAATGGAATGGGGTAAATTATATCTCATTCAAGAGGCAAGCAAGAAATTTTTTAGTGGAGGGAAAAAGAGGAGAGCTGAGAAAAAAACAAGAAGTTTACCATCATCACATTCGACTAAAGGAAGGAATAAAATGCACACTCATTTTGGTATGAAAACCTATCTTACAATACAGGAAAGTGGGGGAGAAGGAGATAAGCAAGGAGGGGGGGAAGATGGAAGGGAGGGAAATGGGAGGAGGGAGCAATTTGAAGTCAACATTCAGGGAGGGACAGGATCAAAAGACAGAATAGAAACAATGGGGGGCAGGATAGGATGGAGGGAAATACAGTTACTCTTACACAACATGACTATTATTGAAGTCATTTGCAAAACTACACAGATATGGCCTATATTGAATTGCCTGCCTTGCCAAAGGGAATGGGTGGGGAGGGAGGGATGGGGAGAATTTGGAACTCAAAGTTTTAGGAACAACTGTTTGGTATTGTTGTTGCTACTAGGAAATAAGAAATACAGTTAATGGGGAATAGAACGTCATCTGGCCCTACAGGGACAAAAGAGAAGATGGGGACAAGAGAAGGGAGGGATGATAGAAGAGAGGGCAGATTGATGATAAGGAAATTGGTGATAAGGAAAATTAGATTGCATGGTGTATTGGGGTGGGGGGAGGGGATAAAAGGGGAGAAAATTTGGAACCCAAAATTTTGTGAAAATGAATTGTAAAAGTTGTATAAATAAATTTTTATAAAAAATAAATAAAATAAAATAAAATAAAAAATGGCAAGTCTGATTCCAAAGCCAATTTTCCTGGCAGACACATGAACAAAATTTCCGTTAAACATATAAGAATTATTTATAATATATATGACTATATATTATATATATATATAGTCTCAACTATATAAAAAACCTTTTTAAATCTATAAGAATACAAGTCATTCCCTAATTGATAAATGGTCAAAGGATATGAACAGGCATTTTTCCAGTGAAGAAATCAAAACAATTTATAGTCATATGAAAAAATGCCTTAAATCATTATCGATTAAAAATATACAAATTAAAACAACCTTGAGATATCATTTTATACCTACCAAATTGGCTAAAATGATTGAAGGGGAAAGTGACAAATGTTGCAGGGGATATGGAAAAAAATGGGGAAACTGATTCATTGTCGGTGGAATTACGAACTGATCCAACCATTTTGGAAAACAATCTGGAATTCTATCCAAAGAATTATTAAATTTCCTATATCCTTTGACCCAGCAATACTACTCCTAGCTCTATTTCCAAATATGATTACGGAAAAAGAAAAAGAATCTATGTGTTCTAAAATGTTTACAGCAGCTCTCTTTGTAATGACAAACAACTAGGAAGTGCAAAGATGCCCATAAATTGGGGAATGACAATACAAGATATAGTATATGATTGTGATGGAATACTATTGCTCTATAAGAAATGATGAGCTCAATGATTTTAGAAAAAACGTCGATAGATTTGCACAAAATAATGAGGAGTGAAATGGGCTGAACCAAGAGACCATTGTATACAGTAACAGTAATATTGTTTTAAGAATGACTTTGAGTGAATAAGTCATTGTGTCTATAGTAAATACCGGATTAACTATTAAGGACATATGAAGAAAGATGTTATCTGCATCCGGGGAAGAACTGATAAATAGAAGTACACATAGGATAATTTTAATATGTGCTTAGTAGTAGCAGTCTCTGGAGTGTAGGAAGGAAAAAAAAGCAAGGGAAGGAAATTTACATGATAAATTTGTTGTGTATTTAAAAGGAGTAGCAAATTGTATATATTAGATTTGCGTTTCATGTGTAATCATCATGTTTATTGTACTATGTTATGAAAATGTTTTATTCCATAAATTAAAAAAATTAATTAAAAAAGAAAAACAAGAATATTTTTTTCTTCCCTGCCCCTCCCTAATTTTTCAAGCATTCTGTTTAATCTGGGTATCAGGAAAAGACAGGCAAGGTCTTTCAAATCAAAGCCTCTCCTTTCTAGACTTCAGTCTGGATTTGTGCAATACGAAGGAAAAAAATTCTCTAGTCAGACAATATAGATGTCACAAAGTTCATTCATAAATTCACTGTACCTTTTTCCGAAGAGAAACTCTTCATTCAGAGCCTTCTTACTTTTATTTAACCCTCTATCCTAACAAGTTTTGTCACCTGATTTCTAAGACCACAGAAAATTAAATATGAAAATATATTTGCCATCTCCTTGATATGTTTATTCTCTCCATTGACTTCTCTTCCTCTTCCCATCCTATGTAATGATTATCACATTGTCACATGTATAGAGATTAAAAGCAAGAAACTGGAAATGGGGAGAGACTTGAACAGTATATAAAAATGATAGCGGACCACCTGGCAGAGAGGAGAGACACAGCAGAACTTTATAAGCAGATGTAGGATCTCAAAGGACGTGGTCTTCTGGAATCCTTCACTTGTTTTTTAGTATGGGGCAAAAAGTCCTATAGATCTCAGTAATCTCATGAGGATGACTGATTCTTATGTGTACTGTAGCACAACAGAGAGTTAACATTTTTATAGTCCTTTAAGGTTTACAAAGTACTTTACAGGTATTATGAAATTTACAGGTATTGTGTTATTTTATATCCTCATAACATCCTATAATGTAAGTGCTATTATTATCTCCATTTTACAGAAATGGAAGCTGAGGCAGAAAGAAGTTAAGTGGCTTGCCCAGGGTCACAGAGTCTAGGCCAGGATTTGAACTCAAGTCTTCCAGACTCCAAATTCATCACTCAATCCATTGTACTGCTTATCTCTTTGTGAGGATGATTTAGTCTGCAGAGGTTCTTAACCTGGCTCTGTGAAATTGTTTTTTTTTCTTTTTTTGGTTGCTACTGTTGTTTTGACAACTATATTTCAATATAATTGGTTTTCTTCATAATGTGATGCATGTTATTTTATGTACTTAAACATATTATTCTAAGAAAAAAATAATATAACAACAGCTAGCATTTATGTAGTACTTTTAGGTTTGCAAAGTTTCCTACAGATATTATCTCATTTTATCCTTGCAGTAACCCAAGGGGGTGGCCGCTGTTATTATCTACATTTTGCAGATGAGGAAATGGAGACAAAGGTGAAGTGACTTTCTGAGGTCACATTTAAATTCAAGTCTTCCTGAATCCAGGTGCAGAGCCTCTGTCAATGCTCCAACTAAGGGGTCCCTAGGCTTCACCAGATTACCAAAAGGGACCATGACATCAAAAAAGTTCAGAGGCTCTGCTATGGCCAGTAAGAGAAGGTCATATTCAATATCCTTTATTTCATGGGTTGCCATGGTCAAAGATTTAATCTCCTAGTGTTTAGCTTACTGGTGATAAACTTCTTCGGAAAGCTGGTCTTTGGGTGGCAGGAACATTTTAGCCCCAAGAAATGTGGCTTGGGGGGAGTATGTGACATAAGATCTGAATTTGGCACCCTGCTCTCCCTTTTACAAGCTGTATGACTTTGGAAAAAATCATTTCACCTCTCTGGCCTCAGTTTCTCCCTTTTTAAAGTCATGAGTTGGACCAGATGGCTTTGGGGTCCCTCCAGCTCTCAATACCATGATTTTATAATCCTTTACCTGAAACCTCTTCAGCATGGCAAACTTTGTCAGGGATTGTACTCTGGTGCCTTTGAGAGCCCATGTGAGAAAATGATCAGCCACCACCACCATCACCACCACCACCACCACCACCACCACCATCACCACCACAGTAGCTAACTTTTATGTAGTACCTACTATGGGCCAGGCACTGTGCTAAGTGCTTTCCATATATTATTTTATCCATACAACAGTTCTAGAAGGTAGATGCTATCTATCATTAACCTCATTTTAGAGATGAGGAAACTGAGGCAAACATTATGTAATTTGCCCAGGATCCCACAGGTAGTAAATCTGAGGCCAGATCTGAACTCAGGTCTTCCTAATTGAAGGTCCAGTGTTCCTCAAGGAAACCTCCTAGCTACCTTAAGATTTTGGTGGCCAAAGAAAGAATAAGCCATGAATCAGAGGACATACCAACCTTGAGGATTTCACAGAACCACCAAAGTGTTGATATGCCTTTCCCAGGCCCTTATCCTTAAGAGGAGGAGTTCTTAACATTGTTTGGGTCATGTGGCCCTCTGGAAACTTGGTCGTGCCTATGGACCTTTCCTGAGAATATATATTTTTTAATGAAGACAATAAAATACTTAGAATTACAAAGGGAAACAATTATGTTAAAACATAGTTATCAAAATACAAAAAAGTCAAGTTCATGATCTTCAATTAAAAACTCCTGCCTAAAAACTCTATTCCAAGGTGCATGAGCTTATAGCAAAGTAGCTGAGTTCTCCATCACTGGAGGTCTTCAAGGGAATGTAGGGTGGTCATTTGTCAGATATGTTGAAGAGGAAAAATCCTTTCAGGATTAGAAAATCTCCATAGTCCCATACAAAATGGAGATCCTTCAGTTCTACTCTTTTCATTCAAAGTGGTTAAATCCAATCTGTTGGTATTTAAGGAAAAAACCCTCAGTGATGGGAAGGGAGGAGTTCTTTGTTCCCCTCCTCCATCACATTACAGAAAATTGGGGGAGGTGTCCTTCTTCTAAGCATCTGTTGCATCCTTTAGCAGCACATTGCCAGACGGCAATCAGAAATCCATTATGGGTCAAACCCTTAGACAGAAAGACATGGTCAGGATGGGAGAGATGTACCCAGAGCAATTTGGGAAAAGAGAGGAAAATTCTTAAAGCACAAGGCAGTAATGTAGCTTATTGTATAAAGAACTGGAGTGAGAGTTAAGGAAGGAGCCCTGGGCTATTTCAAGACTCAGCACTGACAAGTCCTACAGCAATCAACAGGGCTTTGTGAAGAGAAAATTGGGCAGAAGCAATTTCATGTCCTTTTATGGAAGATCATTTAGACAAGAGAGAATCTGGGTGTCTATGCCCCTATTTGGGGAAAAATGTTTTATTTATGCCTTTTGTTTTTCACATCACAGCTATTTCCCGATATACACCCCCTTCCCATCCATCCACCCCTCCTTGGAACAAAGAATGATTTATTGTAAACCCAAGGACAAAAGCAACCTCATCTGACAACACATGCAACACTCCTTCCCCTAATTCCTCCACCTCTGATCTGAGAGCAAGAGAGTGTTTTTCATCTGTTCTCTGGGACGAGGATTGATCATGTAATTAATCTGAGTCAGGAGGCCTTTTAAGACTATTTCCATTTATACGACTATAGCCATTGTATACGTTATTCTTCTGATTCTTTTTTTCCCTTCTATGCATCAGTTCATACAAACTTTGTCAAGTTTCTCTTAATCCCTTTTGTCTACCATCTCTTATCACACCATAATACTCCATTATCAGTCTTACATGATAATTTGTTTATTCATTCTCCAACTAATAAACACCTGTCCTGTTGCCCGGTTTTTTAAATTTTCCTTTCCCTTTTTTGCTACCATTAAAAAGTGTCACACTATATATCTTGGTATCCATTCTATGCTCCCTGCTTTCAAAGGTCCACTTCCTTCCAGGATGCCCTACCCAGCATAAGAGAAGTCTTAAGCCTTTAATTATATCAAAATCAAGTGGAATCTTAGCTAAAAGTTTACCAAACATTTTCCTCAAAACAACTGTTGTCCAAGTATTACTACCCTACCTTGGGCAGAGAAGGAAACTGCCCATGAGAATAAATGACAGTTAGTCAATGATGTCAGGGATAGGACTTCTATCTCCCAAGCCAGTGTCACTTTGTACCACACCCTGGAGAAGGAATCATCTATGGATTTGATTTCTCCTGATATACCTAGATCTCTATTAGTGTGAAGAATAATGAATCCCTTGAAGTAGTTGCATGTATTTAATTCACACTATTTGAAGTTATAATTATGTAAAATATGGCAATTGGTCCCAACTCAAAGAAAATGTGCAGTGAGAATGCAGATAATGTGATAACTTCACAGGATTTATTTGCACTAACTGGGACTTGAATTAAAAACTACAACAGTATATATATACATATATGTATAATATGTATATATGTATATAAAACACTTCAAAATTTGCGAAGCACTTTATATGCATTATGTTGTTATACTGATTGTACAGATGAGAGAACTAAAATAGAGGATGAAACTTTCCAACCAGAATTATACACGTATTGAGTGTCATAAACAGGTCTCAAAACCATGTCTTTTGACTCTAAGACTAGTAGGTACCTATTCTGCTCCACTAGCTGCAAAGATAGATTGAGGTCAGGGCTTACATTGTACTGCGAGAACATAATATGTACACTGACAAGAAAATACAAAATATATACAAAGAAGATACAAAGCAGCTAGGTGGCCCCATGGCGCACACAGTGCTGGACTAGGTGTCAGGAAGGCCCCAGTTCAAATCCAACCTCAGGCACTTACTAGCTATGTGACTCTGGGCAAGTAATTTAGCCTCTGTCTACCTCGGTTTCCTCAACTGCAAAATGGGTATGATATCACCTCCTTTGCAGTATTGTTCCTAGGATTAAATGAAATAACATTTGTAAAGCATTTAACATAGTACTTGCCACATAGTAGATGTTTAATAAATGCTTGTCTCCTTCCTATTTTTCTTCTTCCTTCACTCCCTTTTCCTCTCCCTCCTATCACCCACCTTCCTTCTTTCTTTCCCTCTCTCTTTCCCTTCTTCCTTCTTTCCCTCCTCCCTTGTTCCTTCCTTTCCTCTCTCCCTCCCTCCCTCCTTTCCTTCCTTCTCTCTCTCTTTCTTTCCTTCCTTCTTTCCTTCCTTTCTTCCTTCCTTCTTTCCTTCCTTCCTTTTCTGAACATACTCTCTCTCTCTCCAGGAGTGGCTTACATGTAAAGTTGTATCATTAACGTCTCCTGTGAAATGCACAAATATATCTTACAAGGGTACAAAGAGAAACAGACACATGCCTTACACACATGACAGTGTTAGACTACAAAAAGATCTCAATAGCATAGGATGCTGTATTAAATCTAGTAAGAGGATATTTAATAAAGACAAAGTAATGTTCTACACATGGGTTAAAGAATCAGCTTTGCAAGTGCCTTACCCTTCATGAATCAACTAGGGAAGGTATAACTAGATAATCTGTGAAAAATCTGGGGATTTTCATGAACAGCAAATTTAATGTGGGTCAACAGTATAATCTGATGTGTAAAAAAAAGGCTCGTGTGTCCTCAGGCTGTATAAAGAAAGTATTCTATCCAGAGCACCGGATGCATAGTTCTGCCATAACGTGCCTTTGTACCATGCCATATGGAAAACTGTGTTTGGTCCTGGCTGCTACACTTTAGGATGGATGTGAACAAGCTGGAAAGCATCCAGAAGAAGAGTCAATGGGGTAAGAGAGCAGGGGGTGAACCATTAGTAAGGAAGACATATAGAGGACATGATTTTATTTGAGACATTGTCATGTGGTTGAGAAAGCCACTTTCTTATCAGAGACTGAGGGAAGGAGAAAAGAATGGCAGATTGTCTTTGCAAAGAAAGAGATGGGGTCTTGAGCCTAGAGATAGGGAGGGGGAGGTGTGGAAACCTTGAGGAGAGAAGACAAGCTTTGGAACAGTTTTTGTGAAGAATGAATCAGAGGAGAATGAAAAGGAAGGGAGGGCGCAGCTGAGATTAGATGACGACTTAATTTGTAGATTCTGTCAGAGGGTTTCATGACTTCCTCCAGCTCTGTCCAGCAGCATGTGTGCAAGTGGATGGGGGAGGTGGATGCTGGGAATAATCCAGGTCTTGGACTAGGCCCGGAGTGGCAATAGAACAAGGGGGCTAGAGATTCAAAACTAGAGGAGAGTAAGGTGTTGAACAGATTAAATAGAGGGTCAGGAATGTGAAAGGAGGAAAGAGAAGGGAGAGCAAATGTGATGTAGTGATGACCTCAGAGGGTCCTGAGGGATGGAAGGACTCTGGGTCTCAAGGAAAGCAAAGAATAGGT